>CBVK0100730053.1:0-10434 GCA_900067695.1 Picea abies
GATTGGATGTGAAGAAGAATTATTTCTGATTTCATCTCATGAATGGATGTTGTAACAAGTAAGAGCTTCTAAATTTGTTGATAAGTTATCTGATTCAATGTTTTTACAGTTCTTGTCTTTAATGATGAAAAGTAAATCATTGTGTTAATATGTGATTGATGATTAGAGTTAAGGAAACTATTTTTCTTGCCATCAATTATTGCATGTATGTTTTCTTATGGTAAATTGTATCTCGGTCAATAATTGAAACAACAATAGGTTAATGTATTGGTACTAGGCTTGTGGTAGAGAATCATTGTCTGCATGCTAGAGTGAAAGGGTTATCCCAAGATCATCCTTCTCATCCTTCTCCAGTAGTTAATTTTTCCCACCTTGTTACCCAGTTGGTTTATACTAGATTTTATCTTGTATCGGTCCCACCTATAAAAGAAACTACAAAAAAAGAGAACATCCGAACTAAAGGAGAAGCTTTCACTAGAAAACGTAAATCCCATCGGTTATTTGGCCAGATCACAAGATTTGGAGAACCATTCCACTATTAAATGCCAAAGAGTCTAATTGGGCCTCAGTGGCAGGTTTGGTTCCTGCTGTTGAGTTAAAGGGATTTAGGACCCCTCAACAAATTGATACGCCATTCCAACAATGGGTTCTGGATATCATAGGGCCAATTAACCCTTCCTCTTCACAACAACACAAGTACATTCTCACAGAAACATATTACTTTACCAGGTGGTCTAAAGCCATGCATTTAAGAGTGATCAACACTAGTAAGGTTATTTCGTTCTTGAACTCTCATATCATCACACATTTTGGGATAACAGAATTTCTAGTTTTCGACAATGTTTCTTATTTTTCCTCATTGGACATGAATTTTTATTCTTTAGAAAAAGGAATCAAGTTAAAATATTCCGCTAACTATTCCCCCAAGGAAATGGCCTAGCTGAATCAATGAACAAAAAATTGATTGAAATCATGAAAAGAATAGTGTCGAATAATCATAAAAATTGGCACACTTCCCTGTATAATGCACTATGGGAATAATCATAAAAATTGGCACACTTCCCTGTATAATGCACTATGGGCTGACATGGTCACCCCAAAAGCATCCATTGGTAATTCCCATTTATTCCTTGTGTATGGAAGAGAAACTATCCTTCCTCCCAATGTCATGTTACTGTCACTTCAATTATCTCAGTAGGTTCAGGAGGAAGAATGTCCTGCTTTGGAAAGTCGAATAAACAATTTACTTAAGCTTGAAGAAACTATATTGCAAGCTAAACAAAAATCAGATCAACATCAACAAATTGTTAAACATTGGTTTGACATAAGTTCATCCTCTGATGGAAACTTCAACGTAGGATATCTGGTCCTCAGGTGGGATAAAGCACACGAGGATAAAGAGAAACAAACCAAGATTCAAAATATATGGTTGGAACCATTCATTATTTCATAAAAATTGGGTCCTATCTCCTTTCATCTGCAAAAATTAGAAGGGAAACCAAACACTTTTCCAGTGAATGGGCAGGCCCTCAAAAACAATTTTCCTTGATCAAATAAGATCAAACACTCTATAAATATTCCATGTATTGTACAATTTTGTTTTCTTTGATTGTTGTGTTTAAAATTTTCTATTTTTTCTGTCAGATTGAATTATTTATGATCCAAGAATAATTGTCAAAGGGAACGTTCATTGCGAGTCTTATGATTGGAAATCAATTTGAAACATTTGAAATAGTTTCTGATACTAAGATTCAACTCAGATAATTGATTTATAAGTCAGTTGAGTACTATGAAATCCTAAATTGATTTATAAGTCAGTTGAGTACTATGAAATCCTAAACGGTCTTTGTTAGAGTATTACCTCTGAAGCATGTCAAGATCTTTGGGAATTATGATTATCTTTAGACTTTTTACACCGTCCTTGTTCTTAAAATATCACTTTTAAGCACTTCCCCATTCTCTAGATGATTTCTTAATTGAAATATAAAATAGGTAAACCATGATAAAATTTCCAGTTTTGAAAGCAAATAAATAGTGATCAATAATATACATGTCCTATAATTAATCTCCAGTATCACCCCACTGTCTTTGTCATTTACAAAATCTCTAAATTATATCATTATAAATGACATAAGAGGGTTGAAAAAACTTAATTGTGGGAAATGTGTGTAAACCTGCCAGGGTACTTAATAGGCCTGCTGGCAGTGGGTAAATTCACTCATGATACCAAGGCAACTCTGTTGGGGTACTGAACAGGCCTACTGGCAGTGAAGCAATGTCGGGTTTAAGAGATATTAACATGTATGTGCTTATAAGTCAACTTTCTACGGGAGTATATATCATTAATAGACAACTATTGGATGGGATTAAAATACTTGAGTGGGTTAAGTGAAATCCATGTTGAGGCTATAAATGCTTGCTATCGGTAATGGATCTGTCAATGGTATTGAAGTCATTTTTATAAACATCATTACCCTTCGATCAAAACACACCTTCAGGTTATAATCCTCTGTAAAAGCATTCTTTTTTCTTCTTTTCTGATTATAATCATGGTAATATTTTATAAATATGAGCTAATCTTAATATTGTGTGATCTTAAATTGGTTTAAAAGCAACTTAAAATTATATCCAAGTCTTATTCTTCTTCCCTGAAGATGAGCATTTGACAGTTCAGAGATAACTGCTTCTCCCAATGAGTTTCCATTGTTGGAAACCCAACTACCATCTCTTTTTGTGTCTCATTGACTTTTGAAATACAAAATCACTTCTTATGCTCACTACCTAGTATGTCTATACATGTCAGATTGATTATATTTCTTGTGTACAAAGGTATGTGTATTAGTGTTAATCAATATTGTTTGGATTTATATTTTTTGTGTGATTTATTTATCATGTTCTCTCTCTTCAATTTCATGACTCTAAAGCATAAAATTTAAGTCCCTTTTTCTTACATATCATTGACTGAACTCTTGTGGTAATCTCTCTTTGCATGATTTAAAGGTGATTGCTTGTTTTCTTTGATTGAAGGTCTAAATCAAAAGGATATTGAACTATGTTTTATTGGAAGCCATATGAATTATGTTAAAAAGAAACTAAACATGACTCATGACTTAAAGGAAAAATTGAACCCAATATGAAATATGTGAAATCGATTTAATTAAATCAAGCCTAAAACTATGACCTAGTTAAAAATCTTGGCAAAGGTTGGTTCTATTAAAGTATCCCTTCTCCGGATGGCCTAAATGAAACTCCCAGCACGTACCACTGTCATATCAAAATATGACATTAAGTAATGCTCACTTAATGAACTAAACAATCAACTTTCCTATGAATTATTAATCTGCAAGTGTATTGATGTCCTCGATTTCGGGTTAGTTATTTGTGGTAAGTAGCGAGGGTTCCATTAGTGTAGTGGCTTTGAATCTTTCGTCCTCTGGTTTTTCAGAGATAATAAAAAATCAGAGTGGGAAATAATGGTAGAACCTCCTCAATTCCTTAAACATTAGTTTATCGTCATGTATGCAAGATCATTCCGTTCAACTTTTTATGAGTTCGGTTCATTGCAAACACATTGTTCTCCTTTTGATGAACACGGTTTTTGTGTCCTCTGGTTCACCACCTATGAGTTCATGGATCCTGCAGTTAGTATAGAGCCGAATGGCTCACAATATTTTTTGTCTCATGACAACACGATGGATATCCTGGTTCAATTCGGTTAGGTGAAATTTATCCAATCATTCAATGGTTTTGACCTAGAAGTTGCCAAGGCATTTGACAAGACCTTCAATGGAACCATAGCCAAAATAAGAGATATTAAGTTACAAGTTACTGAATAATTCATATCTAAGAAGATCGGTTTGTCTCAGGAGGTTGACTGGTGGTTTAAAAACATGAAAGTAACCGACATTCTGTGGCATTCTTTGTTGGTGTCTAGGAAATCGCACTACCATTTAAAAGGTATGCTGATAGAACTATTTAAAACCTGTTGGCATGGTTTATTTTTGATCATAAATAAATTTATCACATGTGAAGGACACTACATATTAGGGTTATTGTTCCAGATACATCTGTTAATGGTGTTTCAAGGATTTAGTTTGAATTTACCCTTTTACCTGCTTAAAAGCCTACGAAAGATGTCAAAGTTTTATCAAATACCAAAACCCAACCCTGAGTCTAGCTTATTTCACCACGATTTAATTCACTTGTTGGTCAATTTCCATTTGTTTATCATAGGGGAAACATGAAAAGGTTTTCTAGTAAGGAATGGATTCCTACCCCTGCAAATTGATCCCACCACCAACTTAACACAGGGTTCTGAGGAAACTGTTTCTCCAAAAACTCCATCTCATTCACTCCATGATTTTTGAATCCAAGTTCAAATCCAAAAGGACTCTGTCATTTCACCTGGTGATCAAACCGAGATTTTTTCTATGACCACGATGGCATCCAAAAAACACGAATTTATGCCCAAGAAACCTTTAGAAGAGGTCCTTAGTAGTTTGAGAAATGAGTCGTTAAATGTTGTTGGTCATTCACAGCCTCCAATACCAATGTTCAATGACAAATTTAAATGACATGGAAATTAGTTTAGGCAGGAGGTTTGTGATATTGATTTTAAAAACAAAAGAAGTGGTAAAATCCTATCAAGAATGACAAGGACCAAACAACAACATAGGGGTAATCCTTTTCCAATGATTATAATAGAATATTTAAACTCTGTCGAGAGTGTAATCCCAAACTCAACAAGGGATAGTCATCCACGGTATGATTTTGTTTCAAACTTACCTCTATTCCTTCAAAACTGTGAGTGATTCACAGGAATCCAAAGCGATTTAAAGGCTATGATGGCACAAGAAAAGACTCTAGAATCATACTGCAAGAAACCTCTCCCAAATATGGAACCTCTATGCTATGATGAATGTTTTTCATGGATTTAAAGGTACTACAAAGACATCCCGTAATTGAAAATGCATATTAAATAGACATTGATGCAAAATAGAGATCTTGCTAGAGAAAATCATGTTTTGAGATTTGAATTGCATCGAAATCTTTCTTGAGAAAATAAAATATTCAAAAAATTTGGGGATATCATCATTAAGGATTCAACTAATATCAATGTTGTTATGAGTCTAGAGATGCACGGTTCTTCTTTTTCAAATGTTTAATTTGGTAAATAAATCTGTGGTTTATTTTTGTTTCTGATTGGTTTGTTAAAGCATGATTTGCTACATTGTTTTTAGACTAGCTACATAATCAAATATTTTGTAGCTTGTCTTAAATTAGTTAATTATATTTCTAATATTATATTTATTTGTTTGTTTTACAGGTCTCTAAAAACTGTCTCGTGGATGATATACACATTGATTAGCTGTTGAAGATCAATGATGACCATTTTCTCTTTACTAGTGATAGGCTTTGTTTCAAACAATTTTTGATTATGTTTGATTATATGTAACAAAATTTAATCAAGTTGTTATGGATTCTATTATTGTAAACTAAGTTTAGATTAGAGATAACAATCTCTTTTATTTTTGAAATATTGATCTCTATCCTTGGGATATGAGGATCGATCATGACTTTTTTTAAATACTCGCTTTTTCTCTCAAATAAAGGGGGATTGAAATTCTGGAGAATGGATTACAATTGATTTTAAAGAAGGATATGAATAGAAATTTTTCTCAATGGATTTATTCCTAACAATAAAGTGTTTTAGTATGAGTATTCTATTAGTCATATTTCTTTTCATATTCTTCTAAAGCTGAAGATATGCATTGATCTAATTAGCTTTGATTTATTTGTCAACACATGCCTTGATGTCTTTCCTTTTTGTTCATATCATAGTCTATTATTCTAGTTTATTATGATCTGGATGACATATCATTTATAAGGAAAAAATATCAATATTTTGAGTTAATTTAGATGTTTTGATTTTGTTATAATCAATTACATTGATTGGATTTTTTTCCCTCTCTGTATATTGAGTCATAAAATGTCACATGGGATCATATTACACATTGTCTTTCTCTCACTTAAAATGACATATGAATTATTTAGTTACCTGGATTTCTTTGGGTAATATCACAAGTCTTGCTACTTTGTAATTTGCTTGCCATAAATTTCTCTTTGGCAAACAGGTTGCTGGAGCATATCTCACATAGGAAGAAATAATCACAGTTCTATTTTAGTTGTTGATCAGTAACATGTTAGTTTGCTTTTATTGGTTTAATTTTTTTATTTTTATTGAATGAATGATAATTAATATTTAAACTTAAATGGCTTTTTCCATTTAAGTTACATCATTAGAATTTGCATTCATTCCTCTTTTTTTTGTGTGTTAATTTTATTTAATTAAATTAGTAATTAGTCTTGTATGTTTATCTAGCACTTAAATTATGTTTAACAATTAGTTTTACAAGGATTTTCACAAACCTTGTATATGTATATATATATACTGTAGATTGATGTACATAATTGTTTGTAGTATGTGCATATCTAATGTAAATATAGAAGATAATGTATATATGTAGTATATAGTTAGTTTATTATTTTATTTTACAACTTTGATTAGGTCCCTTATCGGATAACGAAGCTATAAAACCCGTCAAGGTAAGTCATACCAAATGACTTGGGCTATTTAGACAACCTCAGACTGGACTTCCCCTCACAATTGACAGAGTGTTCATATATGCCCGTCAACAAATGGCGCGAAAAGGAGGGCCAACTGGATATTAATGGCATGAGGGGGTCGAAATAAACCTCCTAATAATCAGTCCCCAATTATAACTTGTAGTCGTTCAGACTATACTATTGTACCCAACACAAACACTACATTTGAAGCCCAACCTATTATTCCTGTCAAACCTGCAACACTGCTTCTTCAGGGAATTGATGTGCAAGAGATTATCCAAAATTCCCGTCAATCAATGATAAGAACCCAAGGCACATTGGCCAGATTGAGACAGTATGGTGAAAAATCACATCGACCCCTTGATTTTTCCTATCAATAAGAATATTCTCTTGCCATTGGTACATCGAATTACGCATTGCACGATATCTTGGCTGATCCATCAGAAGCACTCATTCTAGGTGCTAGGGGATATCGAATTTGTCCTTCACCACCTGACCCTTCTCCACCTCCTTCAGGAGGAGAGTCCTCTGAAAATGACAATTCATCATCTGAATCTTATCAAACCTATAACACTTCACAGAATCCAAGTTTAATGGCTAATCAAAATAACCCCTCCAGGCCTTGGCTTGACCAAGATGTTGTGGCAGTACAAGGACTCCAACATCCTTTACCCAAACATTCTGAAAAATGGTTACCTAAGTTTGATCCCTATTCGAAGCAATCAACAGAATATCATATAAAAAAATTCACGTTGGCTATTAGGCTTAGAAATGTTGAACGTGAAGATGTCGTTTGCAAGCTTTTTCCCTGTACCTTCGAAGGAATCACCTCCACATGGTACTTCGCACAAGAACCCCAAACTATTGTTTCCTGGGATAAATTTGAATCCTTTTTCTTAGAAAAGTCAAACTATTGTTTCCTGGGATAAATTTGAATCCTTTTTCTTAGAAAAGTTAGGGGATGAAAAATGTCTGGAAGTTCTAGTTATGGAATTATCTAGCATGAAGATGAATCCTAACGAAAAGGTCAAGGAATTTAATCAGAGATTCCTTACACTCAAAATTAAGATCCTTGCAGATTCCATGCCTGCTGAAAACTTGATTATCACTTACTATGCTAAATATCTACATCATAATACATCTATGTGGGTTAAAAATTCTAAGAAAAATAATCTATTAGAATCTTTTGAAGAGGCAATCCTCATTGAAAAGGACATTCTTAGTTTGAAGGATAACACAAACCCTGAAGATGAATCAACTTATTCCTCTAAGAAGAAGATAGAAATTTTCACTTGGCCTCCTTAAAATAAGAAAGAGAAAGAACCATTAGATATGGAGAGATTACAAAAAGCTTTTCAAAAGTTATCTAATCAAGTTATATATTTGAAAGGATCTGCATAGAAAGGATCTTCAAGTAAAGGAAATTATTGACCAGCTTTTAGAAGACCACTTCCAAATCGTCCTAATAGATTGTCCTCATTGAAAAGGACATTCTCAGTTTGAAGGATAACACAAAACCTAACGGTGAATCAACTTCTTCCTCTAAGAAGAAGATAGAAATCCTAACCAAGCCTCCTTCAAATAAGAAAGATCAAGAACCCTTAGATATGGAGAGCTTATAGAAATATTTTCAAAATTTATCAAATCAATTTATAGATTTGAAAATATCTGCAGAGGAAATATCTTCAAGTAAAGGAAATTATCGACCACCTTTTAGAAGACCGCTTCCAAATCCTCCCAATAGATCAAACCCTCTAGCTGAAGGTATGAGTTTAGAAGGATTACACCATGCTATACAAGCCATATTGGATGGAGCTGATATTTCTGTTGTTGTTCCACTTGAACATCAAAATGATACAGAAAATGAGGAAGAAGAGACACTTGATGAAGGAGACTCATCTCCCCCAGTTTTTGGGAATTTTTTAGACAATATTTTTCAAGCTAACTTTGAAACTATCCATAATAACCAACATCCTTATAACTCTCATAGTAAAATTCATTCTAAATATCAAAACAAATCTACACTTGAAGCAAATAAGAATACAGTATCAAAACAATCAATACAAGTTGAAACATCAAAAAATTATTCTTTCTTTGATCTAGACTACGATCCCATTGAGGATCTTAAGAGACTATAAGAAAATATATTGATTTACGAGTTGCTTAAGTTTCCTCCCATCCAACCGAAAATGTTATGAAGCATAGACGATAACAATAAGAAGAAAGATCCTCTAGACAAAAACTCAGCATAAAATAACATTAACAAAAGAAAGGATGTTGTAGACAAAAAAGTACTCGAAGAATATAATAAAAATAAGGATGCTTTGGATAAAAGCATAACAAATATAGATAAAATAGCCTCAGATACATCAAATAAAAATCAACATATTTCTTTTCCCACAACACAAAAAATGTACCACCATTTCTGTTAACATTTGAAATCTTCAATAGAAATGTGCATTATTGTATGGTGGATTCTAGGGCTTCATCAAATGTGATGCTTTTATCCGTTTATCAAAAGATCAATGTTGATGTTAAACCTTCTAATTTGAAAATCATTCAGCTGGACATAACTAATGTCATAGTGGTTGGTGAGCTTAAAGATGTATTGATCAAATTACCATCTAACCCAAAAGCACACCAGGTAATTGATATAGTAGTCACGAATATTCTAGAGGTATATGGCATGTTCCTAAGCAGATCTTGGTCTGAACAACTGCATGGTTATTTTTCCACATATTGGTCTCACTTTTGGTTACTAGTAAATGGTCAACCAAATAAGCATAGAATTAACAAGGAACACTATCTGAAGTACACAATTATAGATCTAAATGATTCAAATGAACCTTTTGTCCCCAGTGTGAATGCATTATAAAGTCAAGGTATGAAAAATTTCTTTGGGAATTTTTTGGCTGAACTGTCTACTATTGCAGACCCAAATCAACAATCTGAAATATCAGTTTGCACTTGGGTATCATCCTCTAAACATGATGTAAATATTGTAAATAGTTACTAGAATGATGAAATTTGGTCTTTATACTTTGATGGGTCAAAATCACATGAAGGAGCCAATGCTGGTTGTTTATAGATAGACCCTAAAGATAATAAGACATTCATTGCTTGTAGATTAGAATTCGATTGTATAAATAATATGAAATAATATGAAGCTCTCCTACAGGGACTCAGGAAATCCATTGACCTTGATGTCCAATGCCTAGTGGCATTCAACGATTTTGAAATTGTAGTAAAAAAGGTGAAAAATTCTATTCATTGTCTATCTGTTCACCTAAAAAACTACTACGTTGAGGTATGGAACTTGATTAATAAATTTCTCTCTTTTAACATAAGTTCTATTCCTAGATCTAGTAATTCTAAAGAAGATTTGTTGGCAAATGTAGCATCAAAATTATTACATGCTGACAACTTCTCTCCTAATTCATTTTCTGTTGAATTAATGTTTAGGCTGTAAATTCCTAGAAATATCACCAATTGGTAGGTGTTCGACAATGATCAACAGATCATAACTTTTCTGCATATGGAAGACACCTTTTGATATATCCTTTAATTTCCCTATTCATGCATACATGGCCTTGGTCCTCTTACTTATATATTTTTCCAAAGCACTGTAGAGTAGCTCTTCTTAGAAAACCATTTTTTAGAAGATGTACATGCCCTGCACCATTATTTCCCATATACATATGCTTTTCACATCACTAGAACTTGCTTACATATGCATGCTGCACCATTACAATTCACATATACTTGCAAAAGTTGCAAAAAAATAAAAAGTTGCAAGGAATTCGTTGA
>CBVK0100730055.1:0-12160 GCA_900067695.1 Picea abies
TTGATGGCTTAGATGCCCCTGAGTCATGGTTTCTCAAGCCACAGGTTAATTGCGTAGCCAATAGGTCCCACACAAATTAACAAACAAAAAAAATCATGGTAATATTTTATAAATATGAGCTAATATTAATATTGTGTGATATTCAAGTGGATTTATTTCAAGGCAGCTTAAAATTATATCCAAGTCTTATTCTTCTTCTTTGAAGATGAAATTTTGAAAATTCAAAGATAACTGCTTCGCCCAGTGAGTCGCCATTGTTGGCATCCCAACTACCATCTCATTTTGTGTCTCATTGACTTTTGAAATACAAAATCGCTTCTTATGCTCACTACCTAGTATGTCTATACACGTCAAATTGATTATGTTTCTTGTGTACAAAGGTATGGTTATTAGTGTTAATCAATCTTGTTTTGATTTATACTATTTGTGTGATTTATTTATCATGTTCTCTCTCTTCAATTTCATGATTGTAAAGCACGAAATTGAAGTCCCTTTTTCTTACAAATCGTTGTCTAAACTCTTGTGGTAATCTCCCTTTGCATGAGTTAAAGGTGATTGTTTGTTTTCTTTGATTGAAGTTCTAAATCAAAAGGTTCTTGAACTATGTTTTATTGGAATCCATATGAATTATGTTAAAAAAAAACTAAACATGACTCATGACCTAAATGAAAAACTTAACCTGATATGAAATATGTGAAATCGATTTAATTAAATCAAGCCTAAAACTATAACCTAGTTAAAACTTTTGGCAAAGGTTGGTTCTATTAAAATATTACCTCTTCAAATGGACTAAATGAAACTCCCAACACTTACCATTGTTATATCAAAATACCACATTAAGTAATTCTCACTTAGTGAATTGACCGATCAATTTTCCTATGAATTATTACCCTGCAAGTGTATTGATGTCCTCGATTTCCGGTTAGTTATTCGTGGCAAGTAGCGAGGGTTCCATGAGTGTAGTGGCTTTGAATATTTAGTCCTCTGGTTTTTTGGAGATAACCAAAACTCAGAGTGGGAAATAATGGTAGCACTTCCTCAATTCCTTAAACGTCATTTTATCATCAGGTATGCAATATCAATCCCTTCAACTGTTTATGAGTTTGATTCGTTGCAAGCACATGATTATCCTTTTGATGAACACTATTTTTGTCTCTTCTGGTTCACCGCATATGATTTCATGGATATCATATTTAGGATAGCCGAATGGCTCACAAGATTTGTTGTCTCATGATGATGCGATGAATAGCCTGGTTCAGTTCGGTTGGGTGAAGTTTATCCAATCATTCAATGGATTTAACCTAGAGGTTGCCAAGACATTTTCCAATAACTTCGATGGAACCATAGCCAAAATAAGAGATATTCAATTACATGTTACCAAAGAATTCATAGCTAAGGTGACTGATTTGTCTCAGGAGGGTGACCGATTTTTTAAAACATGAAAGTAACTGACATTCCATGGCAATCTCTGTTAGTGTCTAGGAAATCACACTACCATGTAAAAAGTATGTTGATAGAACTGTTTAAAACCTGTTGGCATGGTTTATTGTTGTTCATAAATCAATTTATCACCTATGAAGGATGCTACATATTAGTGTCATTGTTCCACATACGTCTGTTAATGGTGTTTCAAGGATTTAGTTTGAATTTACCCTTTTACCTGCTTAAAATCCTATGAAATATGTCAAAGTTTTATCAAAGGCCAAACCCCAACCTTGAGTCTAGCTTATTTCACCACAGTTTAATTCACATGTTGGTCAATTTCCATTTGGTTAGCACAGGGGATACTTGGCAAGGTTTTCTTGTAGGGAATGAATTCCTGCACCTACAAATTGATCCCGCCACCAACTTAAGACAGGGTTATGAGGATATTGTTTCTCCAAAAAATTCATCTCATTCACTCCATGATTTTCGAATTGAAGTTCAAATCCAAAACGAATCTGTCACTTATCCTAGTGATCAAACCAAGATTTTTTCTATGACCGGGATGGCATCCAAAAAACATGAATTTATGCCCAAGAAAACTTTAGAAGAGGTCCTTAGTCATTTGAGAAATGAGCCGTTAAAGTTTGTTGGTCATTCATAACCTACGATACCAATGGTCAATGAAAAATTTGAAGGGCAGGGAAAACAAATTAGGCAGGAGGTCTGTGATATTGATTTTAAAAACAAAATAAGTGGTTGAATCCTATCAAGAATGACAAGGAACAAACACAAACATAGGGATAATCACATTCCAACGATTATAATATAAGATTTAAAAACTGTCGAGAGTGTAAGTCCAGACTTATCAAGGGATAGTCATCCATGGTATGAATTCATTTCAAACTTACCTCAATTCCTTCAGAATTGTGATGGATTTGTAGGAATCTAGAGAAATTTAAAGGCTATGATGGCACAGGAAAAGACCCCATACTTAGACTGCAAGCAACCTCTCCCAAATCATGAACTTGTATGTTGTAGTGAATGTTTTGCATGGATTCAAAGATACTACAAAGACATCCCATACTTTCAAATGCGTCTTAACCAAATGTTGATGAAAAATAAAGATCTTGCAAAATAAAATCAGGATTTGAGATTTGAATTGCATCGAACTCTTTCTCGGGAAAACAAAAGATTCAAAAAATCTGGGGATACCATCATTAAGGATTCAACTAATATCAATACTGTTATGAGTTCAAATATGCACGATTATTCTTTTTCAAATGTTTAATTTGGTAAATAAATATGTGGTTTATTTTTATTTAAGGTTGGTTTGTTAAAGAATGATTTGTTACATTATTTTTAGACTAGCTACAAAATCAAAGATTATCTTGTCTTAAATTAGTTAATTAGATTTCTAATTTTATTTGTTTTACAGGTCTCTAAAAAATGTCTCATGGATGATATACACATTGATTAGCTATTGAAGATCAGTGATGACTATTTTCCCTTTACTAGTGATATGCTCTGTTTCAAAGAGTGTTTTATTATGTTTGATTATTTGTAACAAACTTTAATCAAGTTGTTATGGATTCTATTATTTTAAAATAAGTTTAGATTGGAGATTACAATCTCTTTTATTTTTGAAATATTGATCTCTATCCTTGGGATATGAGGATTGATCATGACTTCCTTCAAATATTCACTTTTTCTCTCAAACAAAGGAGGATTGG
The DNA here is from genome assembly GCA_900067695.1 of Picea abies. Classification (NCBI taxonomy): domain Eukaryota; kingdom Viridiplantae; phylum Streptophyta; class Pinopsida; order Pinales; family Pinaceae; genus Picea; species Picea abies. The sequence goes on from CBVK0100730055.1 coordinate 3,156, forward strand.
AATTATGGAGAATGGACTACTGTTTATTTTACAGAAGGATATGAATAGACATTTTTCTCAATGGCTTTCATCCTAACAATAAAGTGTTTTCGTATGAGTATTCTATTAGTCATATTTCTTTTCATATTCTTCTAAATCTCAATATATGCGTTGATCTAATTAGCTTTGATCTGTTTGTCAATACATGCCTTGTTGCCTTTCCTTTCCGTTCATATCATAGTTTATTATGATTTGTATGACATATAATTTATAAGGAAAATATCTCAATATTTTGAGTTGGTTCAGATGTTTTGATTTTGTTATAATCACATTGATTGGAATTTTTTCCCTCTATGTATATCGAGTCATAAAATGTCATATGGGATCATATTACATATTGTCTTTCTGTCACTTAAAATGACATATGAATTGTTTAGTTACCTGAATTTGTTTGGGTAATATCACAAGTCTTGCTACTTTGTAATTTGCTTGCCATAGATTTCTCTTTGGAAAATAGGTTGTAGGAACATATCTCACACATGAAGACATAATCACAGTTCTATTTTAGTTGTTGATTAGTAACAAGTTATTTTGTCTTTTATTAGTTTAGTTTGTTTATTTTTATCAAATGAATGAGAATTAATATTTAAACTTAAACTGCTATGTCCATTTAAGTTACATCATTAGAATTTGCATTCATTCCTCTCTTTTTTTGTGTGTGAATTTTCTTTAATTAAATTAGTAATTAGTCTTGTTTGTTTATCTGGCACTTAAATTATGCTTAGCAATTAGTTTCACATGGATTTACAAAAACCTTGTATATGTATATATATACTGTGGATTGATGTATATAATTGTTTGTAGTATGTGCATATCTAATGTAAATATAGAAAATAATGTATATATATGTAGTAGATAGTTAGTTTATTATTTTATTTTACAACTTAGAATAGGTCCCTTATCGGCTAATAGAGTGTTGGTTTATAACTTATAGTTTGTACGTCTGAGTTTATATCTTCAATATGATTGACCTAGGGTTCATATCTACTGGGGTTCCATCAAAGAATATAAAACTATCGGCTTTCTCGGTAAACCAGAAGGCAACGCATCACACATAGTGCACTGTACAGTCTCACTTGAGATAGTCTTAATGGGTGACTGCAATACTCAAGTGTTTGTAGCCCAAGATTGAGTGGGACTTTGAGAAGTGTGCACTGAGAGTTCTATTTAACTTATTAATGAAATAAACTGTCATTCACGACTATGCATGGAATATAATCAACTCATTCATCTAGCATATCAACAACTACTTAAAATAGTAAGGAAACAGATGCATTCAATCACATAACACATATTTTACCATGGTTCACCCCCCCTGGGCTACGCCCACAAAGATGTGGCTCTTAAGATCTTTTATTATAGCAGTTCCAAAACTACAGCGTCACGCGCTTTACAACTCCTCTTAGTCGGGTCGAGATCTATTATGAGGCTGACTAGATCACACCAATCTCCTCAACCTACGATCTAGCTTTCAAGATACACCCTTCTTACTCCTCTCCATCTCAACAACTTACAAAATTAGGTCATACAACAAAATGTTACAACTAGTTATCAAAATAGGAGTCCTCCTCTAGAATCTCTATATCTTCTCTCTATCTCTCATCTCTCGGTATAGCTACTCTTCTATGAGACCTAGGTATCTATATTTATACATTTCTATCTCACCAACCATTATAGTGTATTAAAAAAACCATAACCCTAGCTTTGTTAGGTATTCCATGCATGCGCGCGTGCTTCTCTTCCTTCTAGCTGTCACTTTCCTCGTGCATGCCTTCCTTCCAAAAATAGCCTTTCTTTTCACTTTGTTCTGCTTCCAACATGCCCCCAACACTGACATGTGGCTCATCCCAAGCCACCTAACCATCCCAAGCCACCTAACCTTTGTGTGCTTCATAGATCTCCCTGGTGATCGCTTGGAACTTCTCCCTGAGCTCCATTACTTGCATTTGAGCCTGCGGGGTCTTCACCTTGAGTGTGTCCACTATGTGTACTACAATCTCATTGCCGATAAACCTTGCACACTCTCCTTGGGTTTGTGCAATATATTTCTTGGATTCCTCTTCCTGTGAAATGACCTCTACTACTCTCTCTTGGAGAGGTTCCATTTGAGCCTGGCACTCCTTTTTCTGCGTCTTCGCAGTGGTGAATTATGCCTGTAATCTCTTCATATCTTGCACCCCTTTGAAGCGCTCTATGATGGACATTGTATTCTGCCTCTACTTGAGGTCTCGGATAGCTACGCTTATCCTTTCTTATTCCTAGTCCCACTGCTGGACCTGCTGATCCTCTTCTAGTTTCATCCAGAGCTGTGATACTTTGTCGAACAAGTCAACTACTTCTTGGACCTGTCATTCTATCTCCTGTATCTACTATGTTGCCTCCTACTTCCTTTTCTCCCTTACCTCCAGTGGAGTGGTAGGTGTGTTGCCTCCTACTTCCTTTTCTCCCTTACCTCCAGTGGAGTGGTAGGTGTGAGCTACTCACAGAGAGTCTCGATATCCTATTGATATTGATTGATTGTCTACGCAATATGATCAATATTCTCTGTTGTCGTGAGTTCGACCCTCTATGTGGTCTTTGGAATATTCTCGTAAGCTCCAAACACTTTTTGTTCCAATCCATTCATGTGTTCCCTCTCTTCTTTGGTCTCAAGCTTGGCCTACTTAAATATCAATTCCAGATCATCCTGTTTATTTTTTACCTATTGCAATTCAGTTGTATCTATGCATGCAAGAGACTATACCTCCTGTATAACGATGACCTGTAGTTTATATAGGGCCTTGGTTGGTATCCATGGAAATACCAACTGCAATTGAGATAAGTCCTTTAGGGGTGTCTGCCCCACGATCTCATCCATGCACAACATGTTGGGTGTAACATGAAACATTGCACTCGGTTGTGGTATTGTATGGACTGTATCTTGCTCACTTGCTTCAGGTTCTCCTCCTGTCCGTGATGTTGATGGCCCTGCTTCTATGTTGATGTCAACTGCTCGTGCTTCCCTGATCTTCTTGAGGAGATGTTGCATGTCTCAAATCTCTTCTTCAATTCTATCCTTGTGGCGCACAACATTCTCAAATTCCTTGAATGTGCGATCCTGGACCATTTGGGATACCATTTATGCATCATCCTCCGTGATCGTGTCCTTTGGAGGTGTTCTATGTGCCTTCATCTTCTTGTGCACACCCCCCATCTGAGTAGCTGACTACTTGTTCTGGATTGGATCTTGTGGATTAGGACTTTGTGTGGTCCCCTGTGCTACCTTAGCCTATTTCTACTATACTTGGGGCGCCTGTGTATTATTCTTCTTCCCCTTCTGGGTTCCTATATTAGATGTCCCCCCTTTCATCTGATTTGTTTTGGTTTGGTCTATCCTTGGTTTCTTTGACACTATGACTTCCTAGGGCTAGGTCTATGCCTGACCTGCCTCCTCAGCATGTGTATGTTCCTTCCTTGCCTCCTCCTCCTCCGCCCCTGCAGGTGTGTGTTGAGTGAGGACTGGAATCCTACAATTGTCTTCCAAATCCTTGATGGCCATTTCTATGTCCCCCTCCATGATGCAATAACGCAGTTGTAGCCATTTCTTGTTGGGGTCCTTCCATGCCTGGATCCACATCACATGTCAAGTGGCATTGAAGTTAGATATTCCTTGATAGTATGCAACATTTTCTAGTGTTATTCTCCAGAGGTTGGCGATGGTCTCTTGTAGATCGTGATCACATGTCAAGTGGCATTGAAGTTAGATATTCCTTGATAGTATGCAACATTTTCTAGTGTTATTCTCCAGAGGTTGGCGATGGTCTCTTGTAGATCGTGAACATATCCTTCGAATATTGTTGCATTCATCTTTCCATTCTTGGTGTATGAAGTAGTGCCAAGAGATAAGTATCTTGCTCCATGATTGGGTTTGGGTATGGTGGTGAAAAATACATATTTCAGTTCCTTCCATCCCATAATGGCTATTAGCATGATTGACCATGAATAATGAAATTTTGTTCCTAGTTCCTGTGCATCCTTACAATCATCTAGAAATAGATTCAAGAGATAAGGGGACCAGCTAATTGTGGTGCCCTCGACACACTGTGCTGCGACTGCGACAACCCCGATCGAGAATTCTTCCTTGTAGAATTTTCTAAGCAGCTTGCAGGCCATGATTTTTGCGGCCATTTTTGTCAGAATTTTCTAAGCAGCTTGCAGGCCATGATTTTTGCGGCCATTTTTGTCATGATGTCACTGATCCATTTGATAATTATTCCATGTGTCCCCCTTTCAGTGCCATATTTATTTTTCATCTCCTCAATGAGTTCTTTCTCCTTTGTTTTGTCTTCAAGAAACTGTGCGGGATCCATGCCCCGTGACGACAGCCCTATGATGTGTGCAATGAGTCTACATTTATTGAGACAAGCTTGTCCAGCCACAAATCTTCACCATGTGTGACTGCCATCAATTTCTTTATGCAATTTTTTGCATACTGTCCTCTGCCAAAGTGTGGTAGTTCCAATAGAACTAAAATTCCCATTTTAGCCAGTCCTGCTGCCCACTGGACTGGTTGATGAATCGGTTCCCCAAAGGGATCTAGACCCACATTCTGTAGGTAGACTTGCTTTGCGAACTTCGGGAACTTGTCCATGTCTGTTACATCATGGTCTAAGTACTTTAGTTTTTCTACATATCCTAAATTTTATTTTACCCATACTCCTTCTGGTATGCGCAGAAAAACAATTTCTGCAATGGGTTGTCTATGCAATAACCTAGGTACTGTCTGCTTGTCCTTTAGTGGTTGTGGCTAACTTGAGGTTCCTGCCTCCAATGGTCGTTCTTCGACATACTATTCCGGACATCTCGTGACATCTTCGCATAAGATGACAATTTCCTAGAATAGGATAAAATGATTCATATCTAAGGTTTGATGGTTTGTGTACTTTTCTCACGAATTACTGTCATAGTACCTTGGTGTGGCATGCTTCATCAATCCACTTCGAATGATGAGCCTCAAATTAGTTTTTCGACGATGTCCTTTTGGTACATCATCCGGGAAAATACCTAGACCGATGATGTGAGGTGATCTGACCAACCGCCATTCTCCCCGCGAGCTATCGACATGACGTTTTGAACCACGTGACATCAGGGCCATAGGAAAAGTGGTTTCAGGGAATCTGTCATCTCCCCCAATGCGTGTGTAAGAGTGCCACATGTTCCTCGTTGAAACCAGATTAGTTTTCCCTGGTCTACCTTTGCAAGGTTAAGTTTCATGCTATTTGTGTGTCCGATGTAGGCTTTGACCGTAGATCTAATATTCTTCAAGATTGACGGCCCGCCGAGCTACTCCCTTCCCACTTTCACTACATTCATTCATACGCCGTGGAATATAGTCGAGCGCCTTGAACTATCATGCCGCTACTTAGGTATAGCATCTCTCTAAACTTCAAAAGTTTTTAGATCCCGATAAAAATTGTTAGGGTGATAACAGGTTCTAGAGGGAACTTCGCAGAAGGAAAATTTGCAAAATTGGAGCTTCGTCGGGATAACATAACAATGTGACATGGCACTTCACCATGGTGAAGCAATATAGCCATTGGGAATAATATAACCGTTCGACTGACCCTCCGAACGGGTAGAAAGACATTTATGGTTCACCACCAGACCGTTGAACCGCCCCGTAACGAACAAGAATAGAGTTAATGAAGGCTTCTCGATTGTTGCAAAAAATATATTGCCAAGTTATCTATTTATCCCATTGCGCCATGCACCAATTTTTTTTTTTATAACCAAGAATATGAACCTGCAGACTTGTTTATTTTACACAATGGTCATTGTGCTATTTCCCTCTATCCCATTACAATGTCTAAGTTCCTCCTAGAACGCGATGTTGTCAACCTCGAGCGTGTATGTCAGATGAGTTCAGTGCTACATAGAAAGTTGTCGAAGAAGTTCTGATCAACCTCATGACTGAAAGAGTCATGTCGATGTCTGCAGGTATACAAGCTTCATCGACGAGAATGGTGCAAGCCTCTCCATCGACTGCTCGCGTTGTCGAAGAAGTTCTGATCAACCTCATGACTGAAAGAGTCATGTCGATATCTACAGGTATACAAGCTTCATCGATGACAACGGTGCAAGCCTCTTCATCGATTGCGCACAGATCGGGGCCATCCCGACCAACAATAGATAAGAGAACCAAGAATAGAGACGACCTAGCCAACGTGAAGTTGATTCCATCCATATTTCCCGATTACATCCCACCTCTGGTTAGCGCCATGAATCGTGATAGTGTGACATGAGATTTCGAGTACACCATAGTCACTGCGTACCTCCCGAAGGGGATACACACAGTTCAAGCATAGTAGGATAAGATTACAAAATTGTACACCATAGTCACTACGTACCTCCCGAAGGGGATACACACAGTTCAAGCATAGCAGGATAAGATTACAAAATTGAAGTTCAATGACTTCAACCTTGGAGATCACAAGATCTATGTTATTCTCACCCCATACAAGTACCTAACTAAAACAAAATGTAAGAACTCTAAGATCGTCCCTTAGTCATGGACAATGAAGCTCGTGCAGTCCACCCTACTAAATGTCATGAAGATCCCACACTTTGGAATACACCAGGAAGTCAACACCTATGTCAAGCTACTACTATCGTGTTACCATGGTGGTTACTTATGGCTAATATTGCCGCATTACAGTTGACCCAATGCTGATCCACATGATCAAAGGCCTGAGTATGCAAGGACCCAACCCGCATGACTTTTATCCAGGAAAAGACACAGATCGCGCACTAGCACAGAAGATCAAGGATACATATGGCGACGTTGAGAAGGGAACGCACTAGCACAGAAGATCAAGGATACATATGGCGACGTTGAGAAGGGAACAAGAGGATACAAGGTAGCTTCCATCTAGAGTGGCATAGTGCACCTAGCATGTCAATTGATAGCTGGAAAATTGGTAAGGAAGAACCAACCTATGCAAGTCACTGACTTTGTTGTTGACCTCACAGGGAAGTGCACAGAAGGCCTAAAGATGAACTAGGCGAAGTACCTAGTTAACCAGTGGGAACTAGATTTCCGAGAAGCACAGGATCAGGGTTATGAATTTCATTTCAGATGGATTCTGGTCCTTATTGAATTTTTTGTGTGGGAGATGCCAGAAGGAGCGACCTTCCCCAACATAGAGCCATTTTAACCACTTGCCGTGAAGTTCGCTACCCTGTGGTATTCAACTGATATGAACAAACCGTGGCAGTCAAATGCTGTGTTCCATACATACTACCTCCACCTAAAGTGAGCCATTGAATTTGATCCTCGCATGACCCCAAACACCTTACAGAGGTTCCGACCACTAATGTAGTTCAACATAGATCGACACTTTATCTACATTACAACGTGAGTATATGAACATAAAGAGCATCTCCAATCATATTTCAAACTCACATAAGAAGACCTTGAGGAGATCACCAAAGAATGGTCTACTGACCTCCTTATCCCCACCAACCCCACAGAGATATCTAATATTGACAACCCATAAGACACTCATAAATAACAAAATACACCTGGAACCAGCAGGCAGAAGAAGATTGAGGAGGTCCAAAACTTAAGCGACATCTCAGGGAATACTGCTTCCATGTCACGTGACCGAGAAAGTGGTGATGAAGTAGAAGCTGAACAGAGACCAAGTGAAGTCACACCGTCCAGAGACGAGGTTGATCCCTTGAAAAAGAAGAAGGTTTCCCCCCTGAAACCTTCTTCCTGAAAGAAATCATAAGCCACCAAGACCAAGATGCAGACTATCCTCACCTCCGATGACTTTGACTTCATCATAGCAGCCCTGAACGATGCTTCCTCACCTCCGATGACTTTGACTTCATCATAGCAGCCCTGAACGATGCTTCACTGGAGATATTAGAGAAACAAGGAGTGAAGAAGGAAGAAATGTATGATACGATTGAATTCAAACTCTGAGGGGTACAACAGGCTCTTCAGTCTAGCCACATAGTCTCCATTGTGCCTCTGCCATCGGGAGAACCGGAGTTGGGAGATGAGGCAACCCAACTCCACCGACTAGCTGATATAGTTGAAGCTCTCCTTCGACGAGCACAAGAGGAAATAGAACAAGCCACCCAGGCTTTGGTGCAAGTACAAGGAGTACTTGTAGAGAAGTGTCGAGCTACAAAGTAGGAAAAGATTGCTCTCCAAGCAAAGTTCGATGAAGAAAAAGCACAAATACAACAAGGAAAACAACAGTTTCTCGTAGAGCAACTCGAAGTGAAAGAAGCGGTCAGTAGAGCACTTCGCTCTGTGACAGTATTAGAAATAAAGGCATTGGATTGAGTCACACAACAAGTAGAGAAGCTCACAGAAGTTATCTAGCAGCTACAACAATGCATAGCAGACTTAGAGCTCTGCGTAGTGCCCGAGACTCCACAGGATGTAAGGGATCAAAGAGAAGCAACTTATCGAAGCACAGTTGAAAGTATAAAATCCCTTTCTATGGAATGTAAGAAAATTACTAATCACAGTGCCCATACCTATGAGAAACTCACTGAGAACCCATAACTGAAGGAACTGGAGTTGCAGCTCCAAGAGGCGAAGTATGAGGCCAAAATGATACAAGCGCAGTTGAAGCCCCTATCAGCTGTGGAGAGAATAAAGCGCTCCCAAGAGCAATACACCGCACAACATTAGATCCACACTATCCAGAGCAGAGTCATGGAAGTAACTCAGAGGCTCCAACCTGTACAAGATAAGGCTTACCAATTGTTCACAGAGGTCAAAGGCCAAGGAGTAGAATTGGAGCAGGTTGTCATTGCAGGTGAACAATGCCTAGTGGGACATGTGAATGAGGTAGTCATCCAAGAGTTCATTGCACAAAAGGCCATGGCACAAAAACAAGTTGAAGAATCTTGAGCCAAGATCGAGGCTTTCGAAGCAGAACTACCCAGATCAGAGTGACTCGGGA
>CBVK0100730056.1:0-10914 GCA_900067695.1 Picea abies
CCTTTTTGGGTCCTTTTTTGGATTTGGGATTATGTAACGGGTATGGGATGTCGACTCATGAGTTTAACCATGTTTAGGCCTATTTTGTAAAATATAAATAGATGTCTAGGAAATGTAAGAAGAGAGCAGTTACGAATGGATAAGTGCTATATCTATGTGATTGAAGGATTGTAAGTGCTGTGTCCATACTGTGTGAGGCTTGCAGAGCTAAGTGCAAGTCATTGTAAGAGGCCATGGAAGGCTGCATGCTTAGATCTACTCGGGGAAGGAGGATCTAGTGAGCTGCATAGATATCCTATCCTATGTTGAGTAGAATTTTAAGGCTCTGTGCATGTAACATATTGAGGAAGATAATAAAGAAGAAGAGTTGGTGGATGTAGCCCCAGGGTGGGGGTGAACCGCATATATGTTGTGTTTCTCTGCTTTGTGCAATGTGCTGATGTGTTTATGTCCTTACTTGCTAAGTGCTTTGATATAGATAAATAGATCTGTTTATGCTTTGTGTTAATGATGTATATGGATGTTAGATCTGACTTATATGAATGTGCTTAGTGCTTTAATCTGCTAGATCCGATCTATTTCGTCATGCTAAGTGCTGCTAGATGCCAGATCTGGTTGACCACTGTGTTGTACTGTGATTAGGGTTTAACTGTGCTGTAAGTAAGAATTAAATATTGATAAATATAACTGCTAAGTTCTCTGTTAAGTGTTAGAATCACAGATATGTGTCCCAGCTAAGGTTGCATACATCTGAGTCCTACAACCACCCCTGCCTCTACCTTGGGTGAGACTTCATCTGCTTCGCAGGTGTTGCCGAAAGGGCCTGTAGTTAGGGTTTTGTTGGTGCAATGTTGTAGTTTTGAACCCTAGGTCTGCCCCTATGTGACCAAGTGTTATTCTCTAAATGTTGGTGATGGTCTCCTGTAGGTCATAGAGATATCCTTCGAATATAGTTGCATTCATAATTCTATTCTTGGCGTCTGAAGAGACTCCGATCGATAAGTATCTTGCTCCATGATTCGGTTTGGGTCTGGTGGAAAAAAATGCATAGTTCGGTTCCTTCCATCCCATGATGGATATCATAATGATTAGCCATGAATAATGAAATTATGTCCCTAAATCCTATGCATCCTTGCATTCATCTAGAAACAGATTCAACGAATAAGGGGCCCAACTAATTGTGGTGCCCTCAACACACCGTGCTTCATCCGCGACAACCCCTGCCGAGGCTTCCTCCTTGCGGCATTTTCTGAGCAGCTTGCAAGCCATAATTGTTTTGGCCATTCTTGTCACGAGGTCACTAATCTGCTTGATAATGATTCCGCACGTCCCCCCTTTCGGTGCCGTATTTATTTTTCATCTCCTTGGCCAATGTTTTCTCTTTTATTTTGCCCTCGAGGAATTGTGCAGGATCCATGCCCCATAATGGAAGCCCTATGATGTGCACAATGAGCTCTATGTCTATTGAGATGAGCTTGTTGAGCCATATATCTCCTCCATGTGTGACCTCCATCAACTACTTGAAGCAACTATTTTCATACTGGCCTCTACCAAAGTGTGGTAGGTCCAATAGACCTAAAATCCCAGTTTTTTCCAGTCCTTCTGCCCACTGGACTGGTTGATGAATCGGTTCCCCAAAGGGATCCACACCCACAATCTATAGGTAGACCTTCTTAGCGAAATATGGGAACTTGTATGTGTCAATTACATCGTGGTATGATTACCTTAATTTTTCTACATAATCTAACAAATCTTTTTTTACCCGTACCCCTTCTGGTATGCTTGGAAAAACAATTGCTGCGGTGGGTTGTCTGCACATTGAACTAGGTACCTTTGCTTGTCCTTTCATGGTGGTGGATGACTCAAAGTTATAGCCTCCATTGGTCATTCTTATTTATACTGTTCCAATCGGCCAGGGACATCTTCCACTGCTCCCTCCTGTGGGTGTTCCAACACGGCTGTCTGCGACTCTTCTCGCTCGACCATTTCTTCCTAATTTGGAGCCATCCCATTGACTCTCATAGATTCTATAGGGTTTTCTAGTTGCACTTGACTATTTGTGTCCTCATTCTATCGTCCCTACCTCTGTTCTGGCCTATCTATGTCCATGCCCACAAGTTTTGTCTGTTGGCTTTCCTCTACCACGTGTTTTGGGCTTCCTGGTGTTGTATCCGGTGATGGGATTTCATCCACATTGACAACTTTTGGCAGTGGTTGTTTGCTTTCCTGTGATTGTGTTTGTGATCTAGTCCTAACTATGGATTTTCTGGTAGTCTAGCTCAGTTTTTCTTGTTTGTGTGGTGCCATGGTGGAAAATATGGTCAATTGTCGAGCTCAATATCCTCTACAAACTTTTTAAACTTCACTCTATGCTTTGTATGCTCTATCGCTCTCTACCTCTTCTAATTTCACAATAAAAATTGTTCTCCTGCATCCTTTCTTTGTATGGGCATAGTGTGAAGCTTGTCAAAGATGTTAGCTTTATTATGGATTCAATGAAACTCTGTTTCCTTTGTACTTTCCATTAATCTCCCTCATCATCTCTAGTTGGTGCGATTAATGTGACATCCCATTAGTCATTTCTGACATTCAATTCCACTTTCCTTCATCACTTAGTACTTCTTTTTCCCTCTTCGCCTTTCCCACTTGTTTTCGTGTTGAAATAACCATTTCCTTTGTCTTCATCAGGCTCGTATTCATAAGTGTGCATGCTCCTTCTCCTATCGGCACACTATACCTCTGTTGGTACTGTTTGATATCCTACTTTTTTTTTTATACTACACGACGACTTTCAAGTTGTGGGTGGTCGACTATCCTTGTACAGCTTCATTTGGATCCCATTTATCATCCCTCTGAGTTATGTGCCTCCTAAGTCCTTCAACTGTACAACTCCCCCATCCCTCTGAGTTATGTGCCTCCTAAGTCCTTCAACTGTACAACTCCCCCATTTATGACAGATTTTATTTCGGATGGTCCTAACCAGTGCATTCTGAGTTTTCCTGGATGCTGAATGAATTTGATGTCATACATCAACACTAAGTCTCCTTCCTTGAAAGTTTTCTTATTGATATATCTGTCATGCCATGCTTTGTCCCTTGCTTTCTGAACTTATTGGTGGAACTCTGCTAGGATCCTATATTCCTCCAGGATCATCAGTTGGTTTAACCTATCATGTACTGTGCCTCGTTCTGTCATGTGTGTAATCGCTGCTACACGTAGACTGGGTACCAAAAATTCTAATGGCACCATTGCTTCTTGGTCGTATACCAATATGAATGGCGTGTGTCCTGTCAACTTCTTGCATGTGGTCCTGTATGCCCACAATACTGCTGGTATTTTGAGGTCACAATCATCCTTGTTGACATTACAGATCTTCATCAATGCACTGTCAAGTATTTTGTTAGATACGTCTACTGTTATGTTTGCTTGTGGATGGTATGGTGTACTCTTTTGGTGATGGAATTCAAATTCCTTAGTCATAGCCTTTATGGTACTGTTAATGGAGTGAGTGCCTTGGTCACTTATCAAAATTCTTGGGCAACCAAATCTAGTGATTACTTGTTCAAATAGAAAGTGGGCTGCTATTACTGCATTGCAATATTTGACTGGTGCTGCTTCTGCCCACCTTGTCAGGTATTCTATCATGGTGATAATGTACTTTTCTCCTATCCTCTTTGCTAGTGGGTTAATTGGTCCCACAAATTCTATTTCCCATTTATCGAATACCTACAGAGTTACTTCTGGTTGTAATGGCATCTTGTCCCTTCTATTGGGTTTAACAACCCTCTGACAAATATCACATATTTGGCAGTACTCTTTCGCGTCTCTGTGAATGGTCAGCCACCATAGTCCTGCGCACAATACCTTATGTGCGGTAGCTTTTCCTGCACAATGTTCTCCTGCTATTCCCTCATGGGCTTCTACTAAAACCCTTAGGCTTTCATGTTCTAGCTCATATCTTCACAAGATGATATCTACGCCCATTTTGTATAAGTGTCCTGCGATCAGTTGATAGTTTGCAGCCCGAACTACCAGGTTTTTCTTCTGTGCGGTGTTATATTCTTGTGGCACAGTACCTATACTAAAGTATTGGATGATATCTGCAAAGTATTTATCGATGATCTGGAATGAAAATAACTGTGTGCACAGAAAGTTGTCTTCTAAATTTGTAGGTTCTTCTCTTTTCGTGACCCTTGATAGGTGGTCAGGTTCTGCACTCAACTTTCCTGGATTGACTATTACTTCAAAATCAAACTCTTGAAATAGTAACAACCATTGAAATATTCTCCCCCCCAACACTGCCTTGTTGACTAGGTACTTAAGGGTTGAGTGATCTGTGAACATCTTAATTTTTTTTTCCAATAAGTAATGTCTGAACTTCTGCAGTGCATAGACCATAGCTAGGCCTTCCCTCTCTATAGTGTTATAGTTATGCTCTGATTATGATAGTTTTCTTCTTGCGAATTCTATATGATGATCCAAATATCCTGCTCTTGGTTGTGCCAAAATAGCTCCAAGTGATATGGCTGATGCATCTACATGTACGTGGAATGTCTTCTCCCAGTCTGGAAATACTAGTATTGGTGCGGTGACCATCTTTTCTTTTAGCGTATCCAAACCGTGTTGAAAATCTTCATTCCAATGAAGCTTTGTATCTTTCCTTAACAATTTCTCCATTGGCACGGTAATCTGTGCGTACCCTTTGATAAATTTTCTATAGTATCCTGTGTGTCCCAATGTCGCTCTTAGTTGATAGATTGTTTTTGGTGGTGGCAAGTTAAAAATTACTGCAATACTTGCAGGATCTACTAGTAAAATTTGTTTGCATACTATATGGCCCAATAGTATCCCAAACGGTGTTCCAAAGATGCACTTATTGATGTTTAATGATATCTTTCACTGCTTGCATATTTCTAACATTATCCACAAGACCTCGATGTGGTGTTTCAATAGACTATAAACTGTCCAATCATCCAAATATACCTCTAGGAACTGGTGGATAAACTCCTTAAATGCAGCGATGACTACTCTGGAAAATATTGTTGGTGCATTCTTCAGTCCAAATGGCATGACTGTGTACTAGTAGGATCCCCATTCTATAGAAAACATGGTCTTGTATTTTTCTTCCTGTGCTATTTTCATCTGGTGGTAGACTAAGAATCCATCAATGAATGAGTAGACTTTGTGTTCTCCTACATTCTCCAACACTTCATCCATGAAAGGTGTAGGGAACGGGTCATGTAGGAATGCATCATTCAACTTCCTCAAGTCGATGCATATTCTTACCCCACCTTGTTTTTTCTCCTAAACTACCATCAAGATTATCCATTCTGATTCTTCCACAAGTTCTATGATTCTAACTTCGAGCATTCTATCGATCTCGGCTTTAACTTTCTTCTTATATCAAGTTTAGTATGTATGGTCTTTGTTTGATCGATCTTGCTTCAGCTCTGAGTGATATATTCATTTCTCCCATATCTCCTTATATTCCCTTCATTTATGTAAATGTTGTGGGGAACATATCGTTGTACTCATGCAGTAGCTCTGTTATGCTTTCTACTGTTTTCTCATCCCAATAGTCTCCAATGCTAGCCATTTTGGGATTCTCAAATGTCCCAATGTTGACTTTATTCACCTTTATCGACACAAAAACTACTTCTGATTCTATAGGTGGAACTTCCAATTCTCTTTCACCTTATTCTTCCTCGATCTGAAGATCGTGCAGATCGTCTTCATCTGGTGCTTCTTCCTACACATGGTAGCATGAAAACAATTCTTTCACTATTTGTCTGTTCTGTTGTTGTACCTCTGTTATGAGTTTGATTTCTGATTCCTTAATGAATATCACCCCTCTTATCTACTTAAGTGTTGCGTCTATGTTGGGGTTCTCATGATCGAATGAGAAAGTGACTGTAAAATTATGTTGCAATACCGTCCAGCTCACACTTCCTCTACACAGTTCCTGGTCTGTATACCAGTTTGCTGGTATGCCCTCTAAAGTGTGTATGAAATGATGAGGCCATTCCTCTGGGGGTGTATGCCCTCTAAAGTGTGTATGAAATGATGAGGCCATTCCTCTGGGGGTGTTATTTTCCACAGTTCTCTACACTTATCCAAGTGTACTGCTGGTGTCCCCTGTCCATCACACTTCTATGGATTATTCTTTTCTGATCTACACCAAACCTTATGCGTAGTAACATCTTACATTGGTACCAATCCGTTATTGTTTCCTTGTGTGCGCCCCACCATCTTGTAGGTGTGGAATTGAGAGATATGTTGAGTGATAAGAGTCTCTAAGTTTATAAAACTTCATCCTCATACTGATCCAACAATACTTCTAGATCATTCACTCCATGGAAACTGGGTGGTTCCCTTATCTCCGTGACTACCCATCTTACTGCGCGGTCTATTCTTGCACATATTCTTGTGGAAACTTCGTGTAGACTTTGTTTCCAATTCTCTAAACCTATATCTAAGTCTATCACACATGAAGTAATGCTCTGCCAACTGAGTATCCCATTTGCAGTTTGGTTTTACACAATCCTCATCGCGCGCAGTTGTCCTGTAGAACTGGCTGATTTCCTCCAAGTCTAAGCAAGTAGGTTTTACAAACCTTTCCCCTTCTGATGGGTCTAATGGTGTGATGACCCTATATTCTCCTGAATCAAATGTCATTTTTCATGTCTTTAAATTGATTATGGCCTAGTTATCAAACTACCAATCCAAGCCAAGAAATGTTGGATATGGTGTTGTGTCATTCACTATTTCAATCACTTCGAAGTCTTCTTTAGTGCGCACTCCATCCATTTCTATTGTTACTCCTTTCAGTCTGCCACTTGGTAGAACTTTGTGTTGGTTTTCTAGTTTTAGCTAAACATGCGAATATCCTAATGTGGGCTCTCCCATACATTGACATGTCTTCTTGGGTAATACATTGACTTTAGATGCTAGATCCAATATGATATCTCCCATGTTGAAATCTTCGATGTTGGCATTCAACCTGAACTCTCTATTTCTTCTTCTCCTTGTATGTAGGTGTTTGAATGTTTTTTGTTCTTGTTTTCCTTTTGTCTCTATGCTACATATTTCTACTATATTTTGCAATATTTTGACAGTGGATGGATCATTCAATAATTTTACACATGATTGCAACAAGCCTTTGATTGTACTTACTTGTACTAGGGGAAGCATTTCATTGGTATGATCCAACAGTGGAGGCATCTCGTACTCTGTCTCTCCCTTTATTTGTTGCGCAGTTGATGTCAATGTGGTGTCTTGCTTCAAGAATTCTTGTCTGGCTTGCTTAAATATTTCCTTCCCATTCTGCGCATCGAACTGTATCCTTGGTTCGACATTCTTCTTCACCCACTAGTGTTGTACTGGTTCTTGTTGGACTGTGTCATTTCCTGTTTTAGCTCCTCCACGTGTAAATATTTTGATGTTTCATCCTTCATCCCTCACTTTGGCTGAAATCCATTGAACATTCTAGTTGTTTTGATTCCTCTTTTCCTGGATCTTCCCTAGTAACGTATGACATTCTTCTGTGTTATGATTCGATGTGCGGAAACAAATACAAGTTACTGTTGGAAGTGGACTTTCCCTTGCATAATGTCCTAGTTTTTGAAAGTTGTGACATACCACTAGTCCTCTACCTCTTCCAAAGCCTCCTCTTGCTTGTCCTCCACCTCTATATACAACTCGATCTCCTCTCAATGCATTATACTGAGGTGCCTCATTATACTACATGGTATTGCACTAAGGTTGTGTCGTGTTGTACTGTGGTTGCATGCTATTATATGGTTGATGCACAGTATTATACTACTGTTGCACAATGTTTTATGAGGATGGAACTTGGTTAAACTGTGGTGTGGATTTCCCAGTCATCATTTTTGTCTGCACCCTATATGCATCTGATGTCCTTTCTCACATCAAATCCATAGTTCTACATTCTTTTTCATCGTGGCCAACCGACTTGCAAAAGTTGCAATATGAATTATTTGGGATTGTCTGGTATTTCTGCATCATTGGGAAATGATATGGATCATGGCATGGTTTCTTATAGATTTTTCACCATAGTCATCATGTTGGTAATGGATTTGGCATTCCTACTACCATATGCCATGCGAATGTTGGACATTCGTTCTTGTGGTGTCCTTCTGTCGTGCATGTGGTACACCAAACAACTTCTTGTTTTTCCTTACTTTTGTTCTGGTTTAGTTGGAATGTTAAGTTATTCAAATCCTCCTTCAACTCTTTGATGGCTTGATCTATCTGCTGATATTGGTTTTCTTCTAGTTGCAGGGATGCTTGCAGAGCCTCTACTTGTGTCTGAAACTTCTGTTGTTGCAATGTGTATTTTAAGTGTGGTAGCAGTGAATTGATGAACATGTTCCTATGTTGCATATCAGTCATGAGATACTTCAACTTTCCTTTTAGTATCTTGAATCTCTAGTCAATATCCCATAAAGATTCTCTTGGTTTCTGTTTAATTTCTATCATCTTGTTCATGTATTGATCCTCCAAACTTGGCTTCTGAAACTTATTTATCAGCAATTTCTTGATGTCTGCAATTGTTATGGTTGTCCCTGGTGGATTATTTGTAGCTAAATGCATATACCAATCCAATGCGCGATCCCTTAGTGTAATCGCTAGCTGTGCAAGTTTAGTATCTTCGTTTGTGATTTGTTTTGCTTCCCAAATATTTTCACAGATAAACAAATGTTTTTCCGGGTCCTCCAACGCTTCTCCTTTGAATTCTGGTAACCTAATGATGGGATTGTGTCCTTCCATCCTAAATGTTGAACTACTACCTCTGCGCGGTGTAGATACTTGACTAGTGCTTCCTAAACTGGCTCCTCCAGTTGTTGTTCCTTGTGTAGATGTACTTCTTGCTCTCTTTCTTCTCCCAAAATTCGGTTGTCTAAACGATGGTGTTCTCTTTGGTGTATTAGTCGCACGTGGGTTTATGGGTTCCAGACTGACATTAACATGGATATGATTTTTTCCTTCTCTTCCCACTCTTAGACCTCTCATATTTTTCTCATATGTTGCACATAGGATTTCCTCAATATTATCCATAGCCCGAAGATCCTCTACCTCTTCTTCATAACTCGCCAAGCCTTCCCTTGGGGCTACGACTCTCTTCTTTGTATTCACCTTGTATTGGTAGGGTAATCCATTGCACGTCTTTCTAGATGTTGCCATGATCTGCTTGATCTGGTCTTTGTAAATCATGATTGGGTCCAAGGGTTCCTCCTTCTTCCCTTTATCCACTACTCCTTCCATTTCTCCTCTTTCTGTTAGTTCTTCCCCCCTTCCCCCATGCACGTAGGGAAGTTTAGTTGTCTGAATCCATTGTAATTACACCTTTGTTATATAGAAGTATCTTAATAGAAGTATACAATGATCTAATATACCATCCTCGAGGCCCACATAGAAACTCTTGTTTCGCTACGCTGTACGACTTTGTTGTATCTACTGTAAATTATGTTATAAATCCTGCTACAATACGGTTGAGCCAAAAATCTATTGCGCAGGTGAATTTGTTGTTCACCGGCTATAACTGCTCAATATGAACTAAGGTCCACTCTAACTGTCAGATATAGTTTGTTGCACGATTATCCTTCAACCTCAATATCCATTTTTGCAATAAGTGTGGAAAATCACAGAAAAATACTTCATGCAGATCAGTAAACACATACTTCTCAAGGTATTTGTGTGGTGTTAATCTAGGGTTTCTATTATCTTTCTGCACAAAATGAAACTCCTTTGTCTTCAACCAGCTTTTGATCTCTACTTTTGTGGGATTCAACGGTCTAAACATCCCCTTCTAGTGACTCATTATTTTCACATTCTCATCGTCTGATTCAATATTCTTTTGACCTGCCTTCCGTAGATCTTACAGATCCCATCTACTCAATCTTGTACTGTTCCAACCAATGAAAACAAAACCATTTGTTGGTTTATAACTTATAGTTTATATGTATGAGTTTATATCTTCAATATGCTTGACCTAGGGTTCATATCTACTGGGGTTCCAACAAAGCATATAAAACTATCAACCCTCTTGGTAAACCAAAAGGCAATGCAACACACAGAGTGCACTGCGTATTCTCACCTGAGATAGTCTTAAAGGGTGACTACAATACTCAAGTGTTTGCAACCCAGAATTGAGTGGGACTATTGTCCATTGACCAAGTTTTGGGAGATCCTTGGTCAATTTTGACCCATTTTGGGACTTTGATAGCTTGTTGAAGATGGAGTGCAAGACGAAGAAGAGATCACAGGATATCGACTCCTTTTTGGGTTTTGGGATTATGTAATGGGAATGGGATGTCGGCCCATAGGTTTACCCATGTTTAGGCATATTTTGTAAAGTATAAATAGATGTCTAGGCATTGTAAGGAAGGGCATCTATGTGATTATTGGACGATAAGATAAGTGTAGAGTGCAAGTGTGGCTTGTAAATGTTTTGTGTATACCGCGAGAGACTTGCAGAGCTAAGTACAAGTGATTGTGACAGACTGTGGAAGGCTTTGTGTTGTAGAGAAAGGAAGGATGATCTAGCGAGGTGCGTAGATCTCCTGTCCTATGCGGAGTAAGGGTTTTGAGGCTCTATGCATGTAACCAATTGAAGAAGATAATAAAGAAGAAGAGTTGGTGGATGTAGCCCCAGGGTGGGGGTGAACCACATAAATACTATGCTATTCTACTCTGTGTGATGTTATAATGTGTTTATGTCTTTCTTTATTTGCTAAGTGATTGATATATATAGATAGATAGATCTGTTTATTCTTTTTGCTTACGATGAATCTAGATGTTAGATCTAACCTCTGTGATTCTGCTTAGTTCTTGAATCTGCTAGATCTAATCCATTTATTTATGCTAAGTGCTTAGATACATTAGATCTGGGTG
>CBVK0100734111.1:0-10162 GCA_900067695.1 Picea abies
ATATTGCAGTCGCACGTAACATTCCATATCAACCCTAGTATGTTGCGCATTGAAGAAATTGTGGGGCAGACACCATTGAAGGACTTAAGCCAAATCCAACTTGTGTTGATGAGGATACCATCAGGGGCACTACACAGGTTGTTGGTTAGTGTAAACCACGAGGTACAGTCTTGTGCACACAAACACTTAACCAAATTGAAGCAGGCAACAAAGAATCGGGAGGTGCTGGAAATAGTCTGTGAGAAGGCTAAATCTGAGACCCAGGAGGAAAGGGAGTGCATAAAATGATTGGAGTAGAAAGTGGAAAGAAATTACGAGAATATTCCACAGGTCGCGTAGGGAGAGGAAATCACAGCAGCATAAAATATTGATTGGATTGCGCAGAAAATTGATCAATATAGGAAGGAGATAAAGAATATTTGAGAAAAACTCACACCAACCACTCCATCAGCAGTAAAGGAGAAAAGGAAGCAGGAAGAAATAGTGCAGCTGCCAGATATATAGCAGCAGGTCGGTACAATAGCTGACTTGTTCGATAAAGTAGCACATCTTTAGACTAGATTGGAGGAGGATCAATAGGTCCAACAGTGGGAAAAGGAGGAAGAAAGGATCAACGCAGCGATCCAAGAGCTCAAGCAGAAGAAGAATACAATACCAATCACAGAATGTGTCAAAGGGATGTAGGACATGAAGAGATTGTTGGCAGAGCTAATTATTGTGAAAACACATAAACAGGAGCTGCAGGATCAAATGGAACCGCTACAAGAGCGGGTAGCACAAGTCCTGGCACAAGAAAAGGAAGCCAAGGTACATATAACATAGACCCAGGCAGAGTGCATGGAACTGATCAGTGAGGAAATTGCAGTCCAGATAGTGGACACACTCAAGGATAAGACTGCACAGGCGCAGACACAGGAAACAACACTCAAGGAAAAGTTCCAGGAAATCACCAAGGAGATCGAGGAGGAACATAAAGATTAGGTGGCTCGGGATGAGCCACATATCAGTGTTGGAGGCCTATTGGAGGTAGGCCAAAGACCAAAGAGGAAAAGCATGGCATTTTTGGGAAATAAAGCGTGCACAAGAGAAGCAACAACTGGAAGGAAACACTGCACGTACACATGCAAGGAAGGCATGCACAAGGGAAGCGACGGCTAGAAGGAAAACATCATGCGCACATGCAGAAGAAGACCTAACGATGGTAGGGTTAGGTTTTTGGTAAGGTATTGTAAACGGCTAAAGATCTTGGAATGTATAAATATAGATGTTTAGGCATCATGGTCGATTCACTTCAAAGTACTATTATGCTATTGTAAGTTACACATGAGTTGATGTGATATGTAATGTTTTGTTGTAAGACCTATTTTGTAAGTTGTTGAGATAGAAGAGATGAGAGAAGGTATATCTTGAGGATTAGATAATAGTTTGAGGAGCCTGGTGCGATCTAGTTCGCCTCATATAGATCTTACCCATCTGAGGAGAGTTGTAAGTGCACGACGCATAGATACAAAACTATCATAATAAAAGAGAGCCAGTAGCCAAATCTTTGTGAACGTAGCCCAGGAGGGGGTGAACCACGGTAATATCTGTGTAATGTGATGAATGCATGCCTATATTTATCATCTTTTCAGTAGTGATTTGTTATGCTTGATGAAAGAATGATTTATTATATTGCTTGTTTAAATATTGTTCACGATACTAAGGGAACAAGCTGTTGAAATTACTGCATAGTCATGAATAATAGTATGTGACATTTACCAGTTTTAATAATGGTTCAATGGTCGAGTTTTCATATCTCATACTCAATCCTAGGATGTAAACACCTAAGTCTTGTAGCCACCCATTAAATCTATCTCGGGTGATACTGCGCAGAGCATTCTGTTTGATGTGTTTCCTTCTAGTTTACCAGGAGGGCCGATAGTTTTAGAGGCTTTGTTGGAAAGCTGAAAGATATGAACCCTGGGTCAATAACTCAAATGGCATAGAAGAAGATATAACCAACACATTTTCTCACTAGGTTCTTGTTACAATCCCTCTCTTACCTTATTGAAAATATCATGCTCTTGTAAAAGGGTTATGATCCTTTGTTTGATGTCAAACTCTCCTACACTTGTTGTTGTCATGTGTATTTCCTGCACGTTGTGACTGAGTGCATCTGCCACACTATTTTATTTCCCTTTTATGTGATTGATCTCAAAATCAAACTCACTAATCAACGCCATCCATCTGGCCTATATAGCATTCAACCTTGGCTGGTCAAAAAAGTATTTTAAACCACAATGGTTTGTCCTAAAGACCAACGTTCTTCTAAGAAGATAATGTTTCTACATCTTCAACAAATGCACAATTGTTGTGAGCTCCAAATCCTGGGTGGCATACCATTGCTCGTGTTAATTTATCTTTCAAGACTCATAACTGATCACTTGTCCTTCTTGCATGAGGACCCCACCTAGTCCTCCTTTGCAAGCATCAGTACAAACAAGGAAATCCTTTTCAGGATATGCAATCTTAAAAACAAGGGCATTAGTCAAAAGATGCTTCAGTTGTTGAAAGCTAGCTTGACACTTTGATAGCTATACAAATTTCTTCCCTTTCCTTTGTAATGAAGTAATGGGATGACCAATCTTGGAAAATCCCTTTATAAACCTTCTATAAAATCCAGTTAGTCCCATGAAAGACCTTACCTCTGTCACATTCTGAAAGGAAGACCAATCCATGAATACCATGATCTTCTCGGGATCTACTCCACTCCCTCTGTTGAGATGGTGTGGCCTAAGTAATAGATCTCTTTCTGAAAGAAGTCACACTTGTTGAACTTAACATACAGTTGGTGATCTCTTAACACTTGTAACACCATCATGAGATGCTCTTCATGCTATTCTCTAGTCTTGGAACACATCATAATATCATCATCAAACACTAAGACAAACTTATCCAAATATTTGTTGAGAACACTATTCATCAAGCACGTGAAGGTAGTTGGTGCATTGGTAAGCCCAAATGAAACCACCACAAACTCATAGTTTCCATACCTTGTTTTAAGTGCTCATCTTGTAGGGTATTTTTGATGTCTCTATTGCTCCAATCACCAGATCTATTGAAAAATCTATATCTCTCTTAAGAGGAAGTCTAGGTACCTCCTCTAGAAATACATCCTTAAACTCCCACAAAATTGGGTGATCTTACGCCTTCATCTCCTTGGTGTCTGTTGAGTTCAGTGCTTGTATTGGATACAAGGGACACCCTTTTTGACTAAATTTCTTAAGTTGTAATTTTGATATTTTCCTAAATGAAATTGGCTTCCAAATTCCTTGCAAAACTATTTCATTTCCTTCTTCATATTCACACTCTAAAGTTTTATCATAATAGTTCAGTTTTGCATTGTGAACTACTAATCAATCCATGCCTAACAACAAATCGTATGATCCTATGGGTAGGATATTCAAAGTTTGTTTAGTATTCCACTCATTTCAAATGGACATTCTTATATTACCTATGCCCCCTTTCTCTAGGTCCTTGTGGCTAACTAAACCAACCATGCCTTTGCATGTCTCTTTCTATGTAAGGTACATGCTTCGACAACTTGAGGTGAGACATAACTAAGGTTAGATCCAGGGTCAATTAAAATAGAGATGGGTTGCTTGGAAATTATACCTTCCAGCTCTACTATAGAAGCTTGGTGATCTTCTTGTCGGTTTTCCACAACTGCATATATTTTGGGCACACTTCTGGACACATCATTGATCATAGTAGCATCTTGAACATGATAAACTATTTTGTATTCATGTTTCCTGTGAGGACAATCTCTTAACATATGTGCCTCTCCACAACCCCAACATTTTAGAGGCCCTTTCTTTGGTTCCTCTACTTTTTTTGTCACCTCCTCTGCTGGTTTGTTTCCACTTTAAGATGGAAAAAAATTGATGTACACTTCTGCTCGGTTGATTGAACTGGGCACCCTTCTTCGTATTGTTATATGGGAATGATTTAAATCCCCTTTTTGGAATCCTCTCTTCTCTTTCCTCTTACAGTTCTTATAAGTCTCTTTCTTATGCTTAGAATGATTGTAGCAACACTAAGCATTACTAATGGTATCTCTCAATGTATTAGGCTCATCAAATTCAATTATGTCATGATAGGAATGTGGTAACTCACTAAGGAAATGTTGTATCCTTTCTTTCTCATCCTTCAGGTAAGGGACATACCTCAACAACTATAAAAACCTCTTAGCATAGGCATCCATGGTAATTTTCCCCAAATTATGTTCATGGGCCTCTTTGATCCTCCCATCGAAGTACTTCTCCAATAGGTAAACCTTCTTGAAATACTTTTCAAATTGCTTCCAAGTTAGTTTACTCTCTTTCAATCCTTTGACTTCCTTAAGGTCCTCCCACCATATGGAGGCTCCTCCATTTAGATTGAAAATTGCAATCTTTGCCTTGGTATTTTTCAATTAATTATGTACATGAAAATACTTCTTCAGACCCAACATCCAAGCCTCGGCTTCTTGATTTCTCCATCAAAGGTAGGCAACTTAGCCTTTTTGAATTATTTAGTCAGAAAACTTTTTGTATGTCTCTTTTTCTTCTTCTTCCTGGGAACACTTGATCCAGTGTAGTTGTTGGAAAGCTCCTCAGAAGTTGTCTTCCTACTAGATGACTCTATGGAAATGTTTCCACTAGATATTTTTTTCTTTGCATCTCGATGTCTCTTCTTGGAAGAACTCATCCTTACATTGTTATGACGTAGTCTATGCCTTTGGGCATCTGAAAGGGTTTTCAAACTCTCTGATTGCTACAATTTTTCATTACTAGTAGTTGGACCTTGCTGCAAATGCTTCTAAATCTTTTACAAACTCTACAGTAGCACTGCATTTAGCTCTGCTTGTTAAGCATGAGCCTCTCATTGTCTTCCTTCAAAATTTTGACTGTGGCTACCAAGTCTGGAGGGGTTTCTCTAGCCCTTTGACCATCAGAATCCTCATCTATGAGGTGTGGGGTGTCTTCCATGCTACACTGCACCATTCACCTCTATTGTCCTTTCAATACGTTTTACATGATAAAACAACAAACCATTATTAATCATTGCATCAAAAACATTATAACATGCATTCTTGGAAAAATAATGTTTTTCTCAAACAGTGAAGCGATCCTAGTGAACCATTCAAGCCTATAGTTCGAACTTTTCTCTGATACCACTTTGTAACACACCCGTCCCCCTAATATTCCTTATGCTAGTGGGATGTTCATTTTCCTTTTTTTCTCTCATGCTAAGAACTCGGATCCGATCTTCTCAAATGATGGTTTGTCACACCATTATGCATAAACTTCACTTAGGGAAACACTTACTATCACAAACCTTCTTTTCCAACCTCCCACTACTGTGAAAATACCTCTAAGGACTCATTACGATAACTAGGGACCTGTACACCCTTAATCAAATGGATAGAATTACTTCTCACCACCAAATCAGCGATCTATAGCGACGCAAACTCCTTCCAATAGAAACATTAGCGTCAATATTAATCCCTACTCCAATGGCTCCTTTGTGTTGAGTCATCACTATGGATCCAATGGTTCCTGGAATTGTAAACCAATAGCTCTGATCCTATCGATCCTTCTACTGACTCAATAGTTATCACCCATCTCAACACCCTTTTCCTATCTTCGTCTAAGTGGGACCCACAATGATCTACAACTGAGATCATATTGTGCGCCCACTCAAAAATATATGGCTCATGCCCTTTCTTAGATTCCCTCACTATCGGAGTGCATCCTCTCCAAGCATCATAGGCCACTTCTACTGACTCACTCTGATGGTATCCTCCGACGGATCTGACAATCCTTGTTTACTTCATCTAACAGTTAGGGTTTACTCAAAGGTTATGACTGTGCGATAGTTGGGATTCCAACACCATCCTCCTTGGATCAAACTGCACAACATCCAATGGATACAATCCACCAAAACACCTCCTCACATATTGATGGTCTTTGGACTCTCTAGTCGTTGAACTCTCTTAGAGAGCATCGTCTAGGTCTCTAAACCTCCGTCTTCCGATAGACATCCACTCCTAGCACTGGTCATCGATGGTCCAGGATTCACCATTTTTCCCTTTGATGGATCGACATCTCTCATTGACTTGGAGCCTCCCCCATCAAAGTACCTATGCAACCTTGCACTCAACCCTGATGACCTAACCTTCCAACCAACAGTCGGGATCACCTCATAGTGTCAAATCTACAATTGTCATTTGTCCTGACTCAAAATATGGGTTTACATTAAGGTAACATTCTGATTCGAGACTTAACAGTTTAGTTCTCCCTACCAGCTTATTCTCTAAGGTTTCACTAGGATCCCTTGAACTATGGGTTTATCTACAAAAAATGGCTAACGTGTTCTCACTTCAAAAATTGGTTGAATATTTACATCTTGCAAGCTTTCCATTTCAAGATGGGACATTTATAGAGTTAAGGCTCCCAACCAATATATAGACCTTATGTCATCACTCATCTAGTGGAGTTTTATATCCTACAATATTTCCATTTCAAAGGCTTGCAGTTTTCAAAGGGATGCACTTTGATTTAACATTGCTTACCAAGCTATTCATATTTACCTGGTTAATAGTGAAAACAACCATGCATAACCCATTTTACTCAGCAATTCAACCATCATTTCTTACATTCACATTCATTGTATAATCCATAAATAACATATTTGCATCACCAAACATAAATTAGACATGTTAATTTAAAGCACTTATCTGTTCAGTGAAAGATTAAACCAACCAACTGACTGAGAAAGGAATCCTTTTCTCCCAACCTTAGGCTATGTTTCAGTATGCCTTTCTACATCATGCCACCTTCATTCCAAGCCATGATATCACAAGGGAATTGATTTAGTTGGTTTGTAGATCCAAAATAGTACATGAAGGTTACTCTCCTTCACTCCACTGGAAACAACAGAAGTTTCCCTCTTCCCACTGATCTCGGGACCTCCACGGGTTTATCAGACACCTTCCCAACTAGATTTCATTTGTGCAAGGGAGTCCCTTCTCTGTTGTACATTCCCTTAGTGGCCTCCTCTTATCATTGTTGGTTTCTTTCTAATAAGAACCAAGTCGTCATCCTCTATTACTCCAATCTAGATCTGGGTCTTCTCTGTTCCAGGGTGGCCATTAATTTATTGTGCAATTTTCCTATTTTCCTCAAGGACAAATTCTCTATTGATCTATTTCTTAGAGAGACACGCATGAGTATCCTACTCACAGCTTCATCTATTTTTGAATCTACAACTCACTCTATTTAATGTAGTTATTTTTAAGAACCCATCTACAACTTCTTAGACTACTGAAATATTTCAGTGTGTTCTCTTTCCCTTTTCTCTATGTATTCTTCTATGTTGCAAACCGTACTCTCTCTTCCTTTTCTCTTGCTCATCTGCATGGTATTTTCCACCTTTGGTCTCCTCTTCCACGCATTCCTCAAGATTCTTGTGGTTGTTGTCAGATGCAAACCTCCATTCTGAGATCCAAATTCGAAGGGGCAATCTAGTGCATCCTTCTGTCAGTTTTTGATTGACTCTTTGATTCTTCTATACACCAAATCTACCAGAGGTTATAACTGCTTCAACCACCAATCATTATCTACATAATTGATCATGTGTCTCTATGTAGATCTAATTACATTGGCAGGTGATGCATTCAATTTTGCAGGTGTAGGCTGGAATGTTGAGCAAGTTTCCTATTTTATTCATTGAAACTTTTCCATTCCACCCCACCAGTCCACCTCACCAATTCCCACTTATAATATCATGGCCAGTACTCAAGGTTTTTCCTTCTTAGTTAGTTGTCTAATTTTTTCTATTAATCATCAACATAATTACATGCTTCATAATCATATTACATGACATCAACATAATTACATGCTTCATAATCATATTACATGAAGTCTTAGCATGATTACAATCATGGGGGAAAACAGGTTGTTACACAGTAGGTCGAGGAGTAAAATTGGTAGAGGGAATATGAGTCCCATGTTTTTGGTCTAGAGAACTAGGCACTTTGAAGGGAGAAACTTGAATTCTAAGCAAAGGAAAAGACAAATGAGCATTGTATGAAAATTTTCTTTCTTGGAGGATGCATGCACGTGATTGAAAGTGAATGAGGAGCCAACATTAATGCGCAAGATAATGGAGAGAAAAAGAGGGGTTTTCCTTATTAGTAGTAAAAGGTTCAACCATATGTAAGCTAAGAAGAAATTAGAGGGGTGGGAGGAGGAGGTGTAGGAGAGGCAGGTCAACAAGATTGCAGGGATTTATTGTAAGACACATGCATACAATAAAAGAAGAGTGTTTATCCATGGGGAGTAACTTAATAAGTGGACAAGCCCACAATTTTCCCAATGGATATTCTCTTCCAAATAACACACAACTTTTGTTGAAAGTCATAGGTATACCTAATTAATGGGAACTTTGTCCATGGAACTTTGTCCATGGGAGTTTTGGAACATTCTAAAAAACCCTAGATCATTTGAATTTTGGAAAAAAAATTAATGGATTAGAGCAAAACTTTGCTTCATCAAAAAAAAAAGGGACTTATTGGAAATGTTGAATCTACCTACTTATTAACTCACTCAAATCCATAACGTACCTGTTGTAAAGGAGAGTGGACTATGGAGACTTAGAATATGCACTAGAGATAGCATTTATGTATATGACTTTGAAGTTGTTGTTAGAGACATCAAGTTTTTTTTTATGAGTTAGACCTTAAATAACTCCCCAACATAAAGGCTATTGTGTAGGAGACATTCAGGTTACACCCATTTAATCCATTCATCGTGTCTTGGATTGCAACAAAGGTGTGAAAATTTATGGGCTAATAAATACCCATGACCCTCCATATCTTAGTGGACATGTGGGGAATGTAGCACAAATATATCTATATAATTATATCTTAGTGCACATGTGGGGAATGTAGCACAAATATATCTATATAATTATTTAACAAACATTCCTCTAGTTGTGGGTACTTTTATTCATGGGAAGTTAGAGTTTTGATCAATCTGAAACTCTCATTGATTTTTTGAGGATTTGGATCAATTCATGATTAAAAATAACTCTTAGGGGCATTTTCTACCATGCATAGAACTTGGATCATGGTGGAAATCTACTCATACCTAAAATTTCTATTGGATTATTTTCAAATTTGTTGTTCGGAAGAGGGTCAACTTTCTACAAGATTAGCTTAGTCCCAATAAAAACTCAACATGTGGGAGAGGTTGATATATTCAAGCATAAAAATTTTGTGGGATGATGATATTAAGGGTAGTAACTTCCAACTAATATTTTTTAGTGCTCGCAAGTGGGTTTATGTGCATGGGTGGTGTTTATTTATTAGGCTTACTGGTTAAGGCCAATGGGAAATCATTATTTCCATGCTCCCACGGTCTGCTCAAGAATATTACTCGACTTCCCATACCCAAGTCACCTAACACCTAGTGTCATGTGGCACCACGACATTTCCAACTCAGCAGTCCGACCAAACTGATAGTACTTCACCTAGAATACACCTCTTTCACTCAATATCTACCCATATCTACGCCTTGAGATACTTGGCGAGTCAAGTCTCCACACCCAACTCATTGCCATCAAAATTCCCACCCAACCATGCACTTCATTGCACTTGTATTCTTTACAACGCATATAGTTAACAAGTTATATACTTATCAAATTATGCAACCAGGAACAAGAAACATACATACACATGAGAAAGAGACATAGGTATGGTTGGGTGGCACCAACATGCCTAACAACCATAGAATTCTTTATATACAATATGTTACAACAAGGTACAATACAATGCATTTGATACAAGAAGGGATTACTTGGCTCATACATAAGATACAAGTCTGCAAAGTTGTCTGACTTGCCTAACCCTGGTGTCTACTTTCTCCTCACACTATCATGACCAAGTATATATCACAAAGCACCACGAGATTCCTCTCCATCTCACGCACTGTCAAACCCAAAACACCATGCTAGTTGAACTCATTCCAAAGAGAACTCATCCCAACTCTATTCACGAAACCTCTGCAAGGAAACACAACTGATAGTGTTAAATATGTTCGAGGTAGGATTAATGATGATAATAGTTATATGGTTTATA
>CBVK0100734134.1:0-11837 GCA_900067695.1 Picea abies
TACATCAACTTCTCGGGGTCATAACTTTTGCATACGATCTCTATTTTAGGCACGTGATAGCCCGTTGGAAAGGTATCATCGAGGAGATTCATTTTGGGGGATAAATCATGCCTTGCGCCATCATTGAGGAGCTGTATCCTAAAAAACCTTCATTTAGGCGCTCAAAATGGCCCCGGAAGTTAAAACTGCTAAAAATAGTAAATTGCCAAAATTGTCAGAAAACTGTTTTGAGCCAGTTAGAAAAGATGAGTGTCCACCGATATCCATATGGATCAGGATATCCCATATATATTTCATATCAACCATGAGATCGAGAAAAAAATAAGTCACGACCATCAGATCTCATTGGAGAGAGATCGACGATGGGAGGAATTGCAGGGATCGAGAAGAAAATTAAAATTTATGGAAGTTGTGAGCCTGCAATACCTTAGGATCATTGATATTGATAAGTTAAAAGATCAATGATGGATATTTATCCCACTATGAACAAGCATCTTCGCATTACGGATATCAGCAAGGAAATTAAAGAGTGAGCGAGTTGAGTCTCTGCAATCACTTGTGGTCGTTGATCTTCAAGCAAGGGACACGTGTCTGGTGATATCACACTCCAAGAGGAAGAAATAATAATTTGTATGAGTAAAATAATATCGAAGGTCTGAGGCTCCGAAGAGTCACATTAGATCCATATCGTTGATTGAAGTGGACATGTAGCAGGAGATCATGCACTCTAATGGATAACCACTTTGGACAGAAGACGAATGTGCAAAGCACTAGAGAAAGAATGACCCAAAGTCTCAAAGTAAATATGAGCCATTGAAGGATGAGGATGCGTGTCGATAGATCTAACACCTCAGAAATATGACACTTCGGAGGATTACATGAGAAAGAAGAAGAAAACTCTCAAACCCCGAACTCCCGAAGTGAATGTCGACCATCCAAAAAAGAGGACATGTGGAGGAAAATATCTCACTTCAGAGATATAGTGCTCCATAGGATTGTAATAAATATGCATTGAAAAGGCCCAAATCCCAAACTCCTGAAGTAATTGTGGACCATTGATCTCAAATCAACAAGAGTCTTTGATATTTGCAGTAGTATCACCGGAAGGCCCAAAGGCCTGAAGTAATTATGGACCTTTGATCTCAAATCAACAAGGATCATTCATCTTTGCAGTAGGTAAGAAAGGAATATTGACTGAAGTCCCAAAGTCCTAAAGTTAATGAGAGGCTTCCATGTCAACCGGGAGATCTTCACTACATGAGATTTCCATCCAAACATCCCAAAGTCCCGAAGAGCCGAAATATCCAAGTTAATGAGAGGCTGCCAAATCAACCAGGAGAAAGTCACTTCGTAATATATTCATGCCCATGTTTTAAATATCCAAAGTACCAAAGACACATGGAGCTCATCCATAACTAGCTGTGACATCATATGACACCAGGTAACCACGTCACTATGGGCCCGTACCACTCTAGGATTTTGTCATGCTTAAAAATAGTAAATTGCCAAAATTGTCAGAAAACTGTTTTGAGCCAGTTAGAAAAGATGAGTGTCCACCGATATCCATATGGATCAGGATATCCCATATATATTTCATATCAACCATGAGATCGAGAAAAAAATAAGTCACGACCATCAGATCTCATTGGAGAGAGATCGACGATGGGAGGAATTGCAGGGATCGAGAAGAAAATTAAAATTTATGGAAGTTGTGAGCCTGCAATACCTTAGGATCATTGATATTGATAAGTTAAAAGATCAATGATGGATATTTATCCCACTATGAACAAGCATCTTCGCATTACGGATATCAGCAAGGAAATTAAAGAGTGAGCGAGTTGAGTCTCTGCAATCACTTGTGGTCGTTGATCTTCAAGCAAGGGACACGTGTCTGGTGATATCACACTCCAAGAGGAAGAAATAATAATTTGTATGAGTAAAATAATATCGAAGGTCTGAGGCTCCGAAGAGTCACATTAGATCCATATCGTTGATTGAAGTGGACATGTAGCAGGAGATCATGCACTCTAATGGATAACCACTTTGGACAGAAGACGAATGTGCAAAGCACTAGAGAAAGAATGACCCAAAGTCTCAAAGTAAATATGAGCCATTGAAGGATGAGGATGCGTGTCGATAGATCTAACACCTCAGAAATATGACACTTCGGAGGATTACATGAGAAAGAAGAAGAAAACTCTCAAACCCCGAACTCCCGAAGTGAATGTCGACCATCCAAAAAAGAGGACATGTGGAGGAAAATATCTCACTTCAGAGATATAGTGCTCCATAGGATTGTAATAAATATGCATTGAAAAGGCCCAAATCCCAAACTCCTGAAGTAATTGTGGACCATTGATCTCAAATCAACAAGAGTCTTTGATATTTGCAGTAGTATCACCGGAAGGCCCAAAGGCCTGAAGTAATTATGGACCTTTGATCTCAAATCAACAAGGATCATTCATCTTTGCAGTAGGTAAGAAAGGAATATTGACTGAAGTCCCAAAGTCCTAAAGTTAATGAGAGGCTTCCATGTCAACCGGGAGATCTTCACTACATGAGATTTCCATCCAAACATCCCAAAGTCCCGAAGAGCCGAAATATCCAAGTTAATGAGAGGCTGCCAAATCAACCAGGAGAAAGTCACTTCGTAATATATTCATGCCCATGTTTTAAATATCCAAAGTACCAAAGACACATGGAGCTCATCCATAACTAGCTGTGACATCATATGACACCAGGTAACCACGTCACTATGGGCCCGTACCACTCTAGGATTTTGTCATGCTTCAAAATCCAAAACTCCCGAAGCCCGAAGTGTCGAAGTATCATAGACACTTGGCACTCATCTTTCAAGACTAGTGGCACTCATACGTGGAGACAAGTGGACTCCATATGTCCCTAACATGTGGAACTCATTCCAAGTAATTTGGTTGCGTCATTCTCCCATTTCCATGTCACACGTGTCACCCTTCTTTCCATGACACGTCAACACAGTGACGTCAGGCCACCAAGTCATATTCAGGAGATCGCCCTCTAGGATATATTCCTGCTCAACATTCAAAGATCACAAGCGCTAAATTTGGCTCCATATCTAAACATGTTTAAAAGGATTCCAAAGTTTACAGACAGATAAATTTTATCTGGGGCACTAAAATAGTAGGGTTGCCTAGATTGCAGATTGCAATAGATCAACGACCACACTTCAATGCGGGGAACAAACATGCTCGAGCGTTAAAATTCTGGAGCAACCCACACAATTGAAACCATGGTATAGAGAAAGAGGTACATGGTAGTTGGTGGTGGATTGTAAGGGTCGAAGTTGTGTCGACCCAAACCTCCCTTGGCAACTTCTGCAATCAGGTGCTTATATGGGGTCCAATATGAGATCAACGCATGGCCACATAAGTTGGGCATCAAGCCAAATCATTAAAGGAGCATCATGAGGAGAAGAATAATGTTAATAGACCACAACCAATCTATCACTAAAGGAAAGAGAACAATCAAATGCCCCCCTTAAATGGAAGCATGCAGGGTCTGGCTAAGGAGAGAAAAAAATGTCATCCCAAAGTACCATAGAGGGAATTTTTTCCTGCAGGCCAAGATTGACCCAAGTTTCCTTTTGACAGAAGGAACAAGACTGAATATAGAATAAACCAACTACTATATTGAGCATAGATACATCATATGAATGATATGAGAGGGTAGGATTGTTGAGGAGAGCTCCCTTTTGTAATATTTTAACTCAACAGAACTGTTCTCTGGTTATGTATGGGACTTGAGACATTTTCGCTAATAAAATTCAGTTTCCTTTCATCATATTGTTTCCTCTTACTCTAAAATTCTCATGATTGGATGATCCATGTGAGATGTTGTGGTTGCGTTATAATGGATGCTTGATTATAATGTTGTTATGATTTTTTTTTAATGTTTTAAAATTTAAGTTCAAGAAGTTCTTGTGACTCAATTTTTTTTCTCCTGACTTCTTGAAGGCCTGATTCTTATATCATACCTATTCACCTTCCTCACTAAGTGTTCCTTCTATTCACCTTTATCCTTAAACCACTGACTGAAGTTAATCAAAACCTCATTTTCTTATGCATGCTAGCCCAATTTTTTGTGTTAAAAAATTATGATGATGAGCTTTGCCCATTTGACATTTCATCATTAATTTACATTCACAAACATTTTGATGGGTACATGTCTTATCCTTTTGCAATTTGAGGGTGAATCTCGGTGCTAACATAATGATCTTACTCAAAAAACAAACACAAAAATTCCCAAAAACATCATGAGGAATAGAAGAACACAAGAACAAGTCGATTGAATAATATATTTAAATGAATATCATTTATGAAATTCCTTATGGAAAGAACAACCACTCATAAATATCTTCATCTTCTATTTTTAATTCTCATGTGTTCCTTTTCAAAAATGTAAAAGAAATTCAAAATGTAAAATGAGAAAACGAAGGGAAACAAAATGAAAGTTACAAGAGATGAGAATTATCTTTTGTCTTATGAAAGAGAACTCGTTGGATGTAAGAAATTAATTTTACCTGTTGTATATATTGATAATACTCTTATTTATGAATATCTGAAGAGAAAAAAGAGTTTTGAAGTCATAGCTATTTTCAAATGCTTGTGTGATTACTCTACACATGTATTTTTGATTAAGTTTTTTGGGTCCTAATCATATGGAATATTTTTGTGCTTAGAATTTAGAATTATTATGTTGTTGTGAGTTTTAAAGAGTACATGGATGATGTTGCAGGTCTCCTCTACAAATATTTCAGATGATATATGGATTGTCATTGTATTGAAATATTATTGGCTGCCATTAACAGTGTCTACTGTCAAAATATCACTTTAAATTGTTCTCATCTATTAGTTTTTCTCCCGTGTGATAGGTTAGGAGTAGCTAGGATAGATTAGTTTGATTTCAGTTTGGATTAGATCTAGAATTTATTAGAAATCTTTGGGGGGTAGTTCTCTATATTTCCCCTTTTTATTATTTTAATTCATAGTGGCAACTAGGCCCACATAGTGGTCAGAAATGCTACACAAAACGCGATCAGTTCTAATTGGGACTTACTATCAATCATTATCCATTACCTTCTTGATGGTCCATTTGGACCCTTTAATAGAAACCCAACTGGGAAAACCCACAACCCATTTTAGAGCCACACATCTAATTCTATTCATTATCCAACTTCATTATTTACAATACAATATATAGGATCCCGTGACATACAAAACGTTTTTAATCCATTCACTCGAATTAGTTTACAACCTTAATTCATTAAATATATTTAGAAAACCATGGGATGAAATAACATGCACCACTAAACTTCCAAATTCGAAAAATCCCCTCACAAAAGGCTAAATATTTCCCAAAACTTTGGCAAATAAACCCCCAAAAAAATATTTCAGGGGCTCTACCTTGGAAACCCCTAATACAAGGAACCAAACTCATGTAAAAAATGTAACACATACCTTACATTATTCATCAAATCAACCTTTTTTCACTAAGAAATCCTTCAATTCATTGATTTGACAGTCTAATTCAGATAGCTAGTTTAGTATTTCCTCCTTTTCTTCATGAGCCATGGAAGAGCTTTATGGAGGTTTAATTCGTAAAGTAAATTTTGGATTTTTCTTCGGATCCATGGGAAAATGTTACCATGTTCTAAGGACAAGGGATTGCCAATTTCTATAGCTCTATGATATACATGTGAGGTCCAACATTAGTACTCGGCCCAATATCTTAGGGAACTAACTAAGGATGCTCAACCCTACCCTTATTCGTATTAGCAAACTACTCACACATTATAGAGTAGTCTCCTTGAGTGCTTTTCTAAGTATACTATAGAAAAAAAATGGTCAAAATATTGATCTAAGGCTTGATTTGGGTATACCTATGGTACGTCCTATATACCCAAAGGTACATGGAAACAAAATTCCATATATATGTATTTTTTATGGTGGTAAGTCTACTTGAATGGGTACCAACATGCGTTACATGATTTTCCAACCATGTGAAACAATGTGTTTCAAACCACATAAAACCATGTGTATTTCCTCTATTTATTCTTCCCTTACCATAGTTTTACCAAATGAACAAAATATAATGTTTTATTTAAAGACATCAAAACACATCTCTATTTTTTTTTTGTATATGATATTTCTAACAAGAGAAAACGATCTTAGAATCATAAGAAAATAACTTATGCAAAAATCCTAACTTGCAAAAAAAATATTTCATAAAATATCATGAGCCAAAATATGAAAATTATTCCACATGTACTTCACTATGTTAGATCAAGATTCTTAACATTTTAGAGTCTGAAACTTCACAGAAAGAAAATTATTGTGAAAGTGTCAATATAATTGATTTAGGATTAATCACAAACATTGTCTTCCATGGACTATATCTCCAAAATTATAGTGAAACTGAACCTTAAATTTTTACTACCTATTCTATGACATTTCTCATTAGTCTCCACAAAATTTGACTATTTAAAAATTCCCATAAGAAAGGTAACTGAAAAATCCAAGTTGACTAGATTAAAATGGATTTCAGGATGAGTCAGAAACCCTATATTCCATAAGCTATATCTCCTAAATTCTATAGGAATAGAACCTAAAATTGTTATTAGACATATTGTGATATGTCTCCTAAGAAACCTCAATTTTTTTTTATATGAAGCATCCCAGAAAAAAAGTTATAGTGAAAATTCCAATATGACTCGCTTGACGAAGAAAAACCCTAGGATTGATTCTCTGATACCAAATGTTATGAACCAAGCACCTTGAAAATTATAAAAAAGTCATTGAATAGGATCCATTTCTAGGGGAAACGTACTTTTATAATATATCCAATTTAGAATACACGATGATATGTGTATGCAAATGATTCTTGTTCATTATAAATAGGAGATAAAGTGAGCATGACGTAACCTACCACTAAGACGAACTAATCCTAACTAATAACCTCATAATAAATTATTTTTAGGGACTTAACATAGGGCCTTAGGGAATTAACAACTCATGTAGTGGTTTAAAGTCTTGTTCATGGTTGATAAGCCCCAATCATTGAGCCTAATTCCTTTATTTTCCTACTCTTATAATGGCCAAGTCCCTAAAGACCATCCTTAATGTGAAAAACCTTCTAAGAGCATACATATTACGATTTGATGTCAAATATCCTTTTTATAGGTATTAGGTGGTGGTTTCAGGTATTAATCATGGCCTAAACATTCATTTTTTGGTCATTTGAAAATAATCAATTATTTATAAAGAAACATAAAAATATCATAAGATAAACATGTAGAGTTGTTCAAGAAATTTCCAATGAGATAAAGAACTCAAAAAAGGGATAATTGGGGTAGAAAGTTATTTCAAATTTACTAAAATATTTTTTATATAAAATAATGTATGTGTGTTTTGAAATACGCACATGTTATTAGAGCATGCACATTCCTAAAGAAAATGTGTTTTATTTTGCATGGTTATTTTTCCAACTTCATCTCGTCCTCTATGGTGGTTTAGAATGAACCAAGGTTGTTGTAAAATGAATGGATGTGTGTTCTAAATAACATACATGCACATTCTAGTGTGAATGTAATGTGTGCACATTCGCTATTCCCTATTGCCACTTTTTTTACCATCAACTTGATCCAAACACCTTTATCATTTATTGTGAATGAGAGCTTCACTTTTGTTTTCTTCTTTGTTATTAGCTCCACATATGTATAAGAGAATCCATACCTAAACCCTTCATCCTACCTACTTTTCTCTTCTTCATATATATTTTTCCTAAACATACCCACAAACCACATCAATTGGGTTGAATACATGTGCTTCTTATTTTATGGGTCCATGCATTCTTATTTGCCCCACATCATGTTTATTTTTAAGTGAGAGATGGGTCCCTAGGTTACCTTTCTCTAACCTCCAACCAACTCTCATAACTCGTGCAGGTTACATTTTCCACACATGATGCTAAAAACTTTCTAGGCCCATCACTCTACATACATTACACCATTGATGGGGAGGGTGGTCAGATGGCTTGTGCCATCCTAGCATAAAATTAACCTTTGTATACCTCTCTAAGAAATACAAATAAAAGTTAAGATAAAAAATATAAAAATGAAAGAAAAAATCGCTAATCATAATAAGTATAACCAAAAATATAAGAATAAAACGAAGGATCATGTATCCATCTTAACCTGAATATAATAAAAATACAATAATTAAATAAAACAATGTAAACCCATTTTAACCCAAATATTTTAAGTATTAAGATTTTTTCATTTTGGTTTCTATTTGATCCGTCTAGGTGCTCAATAGATCCAAACTATTTTGATTTCACAAATACCTAATCTAAATAAGATGTGCAACCTTTGTGTATAATTCTTATAGAAAAAAACCATCAATTAAAATATATGTAGATATATATAAACAAGTAAATCCATTTTAACTCTGGTGTAGAGATTCACATAAAAAAATTATCCTTATATGGTAGGCTTATACTATTTCATACCTATTATCATCTTTATGCCAATGTGCACAATTAAAATGGAGTGGTCTCTCTTATTAATACCACTAGAAGGTCAGGACTATAACATTCAATTCATTCTTCACTATCCATTAGTTTATCTTTGATTACCAATATTTTCTTGTTGTTCAATGTTGTACATATTCTTAAAAAAAAGTAATTTTTTTACAATATTTAAATTAATTTTATCACACATCTCATTGGTTGATCAATTCAATGTCTTTTGGTGGAGCTCTAACCAAATGGGATTTTTTAATATTGGGTAATACGTAATTTTTTATTTTTAATTACCGAAAACTCACACAATGCAATGTTTCTCAAACATAAATAACCTAAGTTTGGAGTTTTAATATTAGATAACTACGATATCTAAGTAATTAAACTCATGTAAGTGGAATAAATACATGTGAAGTGCAGTTGTGTTTTCATAATATTTTTTTAACGATCTTGTAACATAATTTTTTTAACAATCTTGTAACAAAATTTGTAATAAAATTTACACTTATCACCATTTCACTACACAATCTTTGTTCTCTCTGATTATTCACTCAAGTTTGATGTCTCCTTTCTCTCTGATCCTCTTTTTTCTATCTCCACATTTCTTATCTCCTAATATATTTCAGGAGTTTCCTCCTATGTATATAACTCACCCAAACTATCTCTATATCTCTCTATAACTCACATAGATGGTTTTTCATACTACGTTCTGGTATACCATCCATGAACGAAGTTTCATAGTTTCCTTCTCCATCTCCAACTCCCAGAGGTTGTGATCTCTTTAACGATAATCCAAACCACTTATTCGATCTTGAGTACCATGAATCCCATGGAATTGGATGCACCCATGATGAATGCAACTCTAATGTAACATTCAGTTCCACTGATCACATTTTCATAAAACCAATTATTCGTTTAGGACACTTGCATGCAAGTGATTGGGCTAAACATGGTACATTATGATTAGTTGAATTGGTTTATGAGTTTATTCTATATATGATTGAATATTGAAATCTAGATATGTTATTAATATGGATGTATATCATTGACATGTATTATGATGAGGTTTCCTGAGTGTGCAGTAAACGTGACATGATGAGGATGTAGATGGCATAGAAAAAATACCTTGGACTCCATATTGAGTTAGGGAGGGAACTTCGACTTTGATTATGAGTAATTGTTTTATTACAAATGTATTATGATGATTTCAGTTATGGATTAATTGTATAAGTGTTATTAATATTGTCTTTTTTAGTGGATGCAGGCGTGGTGACGCTTGCTAATCCGACTCACATATGGAGTAAAGGGGTCATACACATATATCAAATGGATGAGGGACAC
Organism: Picea abies; assembly: GCA_900067695.1. NCBI lineage: Eukaryota > Viridiplantae > Streptophyta > Pinopsida > Pinales > Pinaceae > Picea > Picea abies. The sequence continues at coordinate 9,898 of CBVK0100734134.1, forward strand.
ATGTGGAAGTGTCCCTAGCACACCCTACTAGCACTCCTTCCATGACCTGAAATGAAGGTTAACGACTACCTTGTTCTTGAGAGGTTCACGATGCCATGAGGCCAGACTGAGATAGTCGCTCACGAGGATTTTTGAGGGCCACACAATAATTCATCTTCTTTATTTCCCAGTAAGACCTTAGTCTCACACAAGGTCGAGAAGTGAAGTATTAAATCCAACCGTCAGAAAAATTCCAAACTAAGTCAATGGTGAGTGGCACCCTTGGAGCACGAAGGTGCATCTCGAAGGGAACATCCCATGAATAAATTTACGAGTCAATAAAAATATAGAAGACCTTAGAAAATAAAATGAATACTTAGACTTTGTTAGATAAGAGAATGCAAATTATCATCAAGTCATAAACCAGATAACATAACCAAATATCTAGGTCTAGATATTTTGACTAAATAAAATTTATAAAATAGGTTAATGGTATTTAGACTAAATAAACACTAGTAAAGGGAGTGAATCTACGATCCTACCCGTACGAGTTGTTTTCCGTGTGATAGAAGTGGTGAGGGGTGCATATGAGAGGTCCCACATAGCTGATGGGTGCCCACTGTTGGTGTGGTGTTCACGCGCCACTGCTTATAGGTGGGGGATGGATTCCTTCCTTCATGCGGAGAGTTGGAAGAATGCGTGGATTTTCCTAGGCTTGATGACCCAACATAAATCACAATGGTTCCATCATATGACCCAATACGAGATACACTCTCCATCCTCTCTCTCACTCTTATGGTAAGCAGGCATGGGAATAAAATGAGTGCCAAGATTACAGAGCCAAAAATCCATCATTAATACTTCTGAGAGGCTTCTCAGACTACTTTTCTCAGTTCTTAGGTATCAACAATCATGACAAGGCAATGAAGCAGTCCAGAGAATTGAAAGAAGCTAAGGCGGAGTTGTTGGCCTTAAAAATAAAGTATGTAGGAGATGATTTTGAACTTACCAAGAGGGATGCCAAAATTGTTGAGTTTAAAAAGTTGCGTTGTGAATGCCAGCAATAAAAGAAGTTCTTTTGTTGATCATGGTCCAGCATTGGCTATTATTCAGAAGAATTTTCGAGATGAAGAGAAAGAATTGCAAGCCTTGCAATAATCCTCTGCTTTTTTGGGTATTAAGTGGATTCATAGCAACAATGGAGAAGCGGGGTAATTAAATTTCAATCAAAAGAGATTTTATTTCTCTTAGAAAACTTGAACGAAGTTGAGTGAGTAATAAAGGTATTAACAACTTCAATTTGATTTTTCACCTGCATTTATGGCGGTTGATAATAGGTTTATATATATATAGAAAACCATACAAATAGAATCATTTGAAATGATTCTTATATACGTATTAACAACTGGTTGAAGGAGATCGACCTATTAATAGATAAAGAGAGTTTAGTCTATTAGATATGTTCAAACAAGGCGATCTGGTCGAGCATTTCTTTATAGAAGGCGTTGAACCTCCCAGATAGAGAAAACAAGTATATTATTTACATATTAACAACTTAACCAAATAATTTTGAATTGGCAAGCAACTGAATCTATCAAATTGGATTTGTTAATACCTTTATTACCCATAAGGAAACGAACTAGCCAGAGTCTTAAACAAGACTATTTTTCACATCCTCTCTTCGCACAAATCGGGAGACAAGTTGAGACTGACACTTGAAACTTTATAAAGCTCTTGAATAGTATTGGGACAACTACAGAAGAAACTCAATTTTCACTAGTATACAACACAAAGGCAGTTGTATACTAACAAACGACGAATAAGATGGGGGGAAGTAAAAAACTGCAATGTAGATGTCCCTCGAAAGGGGGGCTCTACCACTAACCTAAACCCACATAAACCTTGTAAACTCATCTATGGCCACCAAAGAGACCTTGCTCCATAGGAAATCCCTAGTAAAA
>CBVK0100734152.1:0-13917 GCA_900067695.1 Picea abies
CCTGGTTACTAACCTAGGGTCTTTATCAATATATGTCCCAGACCACATATCCCAGGATTGCACTGGGTGCCCTAGATCTCGTCTAGGGTCTTAGCCATCCTCCAGGAGAATGGCTCTCACTGCTGCATGTAAATTTAACAAAAACCCGTCGGAAAAAATGCCCAGAAAAGAATAAAACATAGAACGTTTAGACTACGTCCTTTATAGGTACTGGATGCTCAATAATTAAGACTTTATAAGTATCTTTCCAAGAATTCTTTTAAAATACAGATACGATAAACACAATTAAAAATGGAAAATTACACAATAAAAATCATGTAAAAATTTATAATATTTTCTTTCATAATCTTAACGTTCTTATCGTTCTTATGACAAAATTTAAGAGCTTAGCATTGCAAAAGCTCAAAATCCGTGGTAGTAACAATAATAATAGACAATTGTTTTCAACAGTAGTTTCAAGTCTGGTCGGATCAACAGAAGAGTTGTCCAACTTGGCTGTTTTTTAATCGTGCCCCACTCGCAGGCTAAATGCTGATTGTCTTTTATTACACTATTTTTACTCATTAAATAAGTCCTGCATATGAAGCCCGCCAAAGTTAGCCAACAAAGTTGGCTAATTTATAATCTAGGGTCTTTATGCCCGGCCAGGTTAGAACCTGACAGCACTATGATTTTGATATATTGATAAAAAAATGTATCGCATTAGGTTTTCAAATGGCGTTTACTCACCTGAGATGCAGTAGTGCCCACTAGAGAAGGCGTAAGCCCATTGTACAACCCACCCCATCCTTCTTCAGTAATGACCTGGACAAAAAAAGTATTTAAAATAAATAAAACAAATTACATATAGATATAAAACTGCATAACCGAGTTCAAATTTCACAGGAATTATGACCTGATACATCTGCTGCAAAGTGCCAGCTGGCCGTTTGGGCTGAGCTGTAACTGCACTTGTCGGATTCTCATTGACTGCCTTCTTTGCTCTACGCTCCGTCTGTTGACGTGTATTCACCTGTGCACAAAGCAATGAAAGCATAGCTTAATCCTACTGGTTCATTCAGTTTTTGTTAAATTCAAGCGCAAATTCACAAAAGCTCATCGAGAATTTATTTAACTCACGGTCTGTATAGGGTATGTGAGGATTTGGGCGATAATGCCACCTCCGGCCCCGGCCAATGCATTCACCAGTGCATCAGACATGTTTATGATTTTTTTGGTTGGGCTGTGCTCCAGCGGTAGACCAGCTGAAATTTTTCACAACTTGGCCTGATTCGATTCCCGGCGAATTCTTAGGGAGCAGAACTAGGAGGAAGTTAGGACCTATCCAAGAAATCCAAAGAATTCTGATAAATAAGCCATGAAACCTTTTAATAAAAGGGTTTGACTGAGGATTCTGTCCAATGAAAAGGAGTGGGCTCCAAGGGTATTGAATCTGGTTGGTTTGCATAATAAGTTGGTGTCATCCAAGAAATCCAAAGAATTCTGATAAATAAGCCATGAAACCTTTTAATAAAAAGGTTTGACTGAGGATTCTGTCCAATGAAAAGGAGTGGGCTCCAAGGGTATTGAATCTGGTTGGTTTGCATAATAAGTTGGTGTCAGACCGGAACTTTCTGAAGTCAGTTGCAACGTGATGTCAGCTGTGGTGACGAAGCTCGCAGAAACGCTGACAGAACCTACGTCTCTTTCCAACTAACTATATTCCCACGAGCATGAATTTTCATGATCAGTTAGATAGTAATTACTTGGCAGAATTTTAGGTCAAGTTCGATCAGCTCTCCACATGTAACATGCACATCCTCAAAAAGTCTGTGTCTCCTGATTGTTGTCTATGCGTTACCTTCTTAAAATACAAGAGAAATCGATTGTCATTTCTGGAGAAATTAGTTATATTGATATGATCCGTCTAGAGAATTCGAATTTTGTATGTTAGTATAATTGCATCCAAAGAAATGAGGTGTGATGGTGGAGGCTCCATCCACTCTCTTTTTGTGTGCATATTGAAGTTACATAATACATGAGCGTTTTAAATAGTGGTAATTACAAAGTTATTAGTCCTTTTCGTAAGCATAAAGGGAGTATAGTGATCGATAATGCATTGACTATATATTAGTTTGTTTTTTGATTTGAAATATTTGCACAATACCTATTGTTGGAGCTATGGAATTAAAAGCATATAACATATATGTACTGCTTTGATTGGATAAGAGATTGGAGGTCTTATTGTCGGCTTCGTTATTCCCAATGTAGTATATGGCAACATATTTAAAGTTTTTCTCATAGACGGTATTTTTTAATCATTTATTTTTCCTCTATATTGGTTGAAGGTCGATTAATGCTAGTATTAATTCGAATGTTTGTATTAGCATTTTCTGCTAGCCGAATATATCCATAGGTTTTGATGTGTACTAAGCATATTGAAATGTTTTGATATCTGAGTTTTGTAGTGATTGATATCCAAGTATATTGAAATGTTTTGATATCCAAGCTCTGTAGTGATTGACACTTATTCTGAGATGCCTCAATAGGCCTAACAGTGTAAATGTTTACATGACGCGACATCCTCCAACACCCCTGACAGCTTAAATGTTTGCATACCGCGAGGTCCTTAGACAGTCTGACAATCTTAAATGTTTATGTAAATACGCTTCTCGGAGTACATTTTTCCTCGAAATTTTCTATACAGTTACAGTGGCCAGTTCAATAGCCATTGTATGTGTCATCCTTGTTCTGCCATTGAAGCTAGATACATTGTTTACTAGTTCGGTGAGTGCTTCTTCTTCGTTGATTTCTCGGTTGTTGTTTGTTGTTGTTTTGCTCGCGATTCGACCTGCGCTTCTGCATTTCATTGTTTCGAAGTAAGTTTGGATGTCATGGTTTCATTTTGTATTCCTTGTTTGTTGTTCAGTGTTTGTAGTTTGCAAGTATAATGTTTGTTTATTTGTAGTCGCATGTTCCTTGTATGTTTTCGGTTCCTTCTGTGCTTGGGGTGCAGTTTCGTAATCGTTGGAGATACATATATATTGTTCATTGGCTCGGTGGTTCTTGCTGGTTCGTTGGTTCGTGGGTTGTTGGTTCTGTTTGTTTGCCTGGGGTTTGCGCTTTGGGGCCCTGGGGTGCAGTTCAGCTTGTTGGTGCTTTCTCGTTGGTTTGGTCCTTATTGTTTTCTTTTGTTTGATTCAGCCTTGCAGGGTTGGGGTGCAACGGCGGTTGTTGGAGCTTTTCTTTTTCTTTTTTTTGAATTGTTATTGTTTATTTGGGGCGCTTTACAGTGTTCAGCCCCTGCACCCACAAGTCGACATGCAGTTGTCTTATTTGTCATGTTTGTCGAGGTCGATATCTGTTATTCTGTGAGATTTTGCTGCTGCTCCAGTCCTGCCATGAAAGAAAATAGTTGGATGCAAAATTGTGCGAAGATTGCATGTGAAGTTACAATATCCGCTATTTTTTTGTTGGAATAAAGCATATGTATGCAGACTACATTTATAAACCATGTATGGTCAAATGTGTGGATATGACATTGCATGTTTTTTCTCCTCTGTATAGACTGGTGTGCACACGATACAATTTGTGTTGTACCTAAGATATGATATGTGCAACAAAGATTCTGCAAGATTATATTTTCATGTCTGGAAGCATGTCTGAGTGGTTTGCCACGGAAAACTGAGAACTTGTATCGTGGGCATAGCAGTCTGTGTAGAGGATAAAGAACATGGTTAAAGGGCATATCTGGATAAATTGCCAAGGAAAACCAGAAATCGTTTAGCTGCGGCCATGCAATTGCGTGATATTTTGTGCCTTGTAATATATTTTGGGCAGGGAAAAAAAATCTACACATTTATAGCCATGGATAGAGAAGCGCAAAGGTTCATGTTTCTGCCTTTCTAGACTATTTGTTGAGTCAGTTTTGTTGTATGTACATATTGCTTGTTCTCCGGTGAATACCAGCTTCCATTGATGTTCATTGAGTTTTGTGCGTTCCCACATTGAAACAAACAGAGTAGCTGGCGAAAAGGAGGGAGTCTTGACTGCAGCGGCTGAAGAGGATATAGAAAGGTGCATGCTTGTACTATTGTTTCATATTGCATTGTTTTGTATTTCATTTATGGTCTGTATATATGTTAAACTAGTTGTGTGCCTTCCTATATGGTAAGTTATCTTTGTTACATGCGTCATACTAAGCTAGTTCATGTCCATTGTGTTTGCGTTGCATTGCTGCATTTAAACAAACAGAATGGTTGGACAGGACGAAGGACTCTTTGGCGGGTAAATAGACTTGTTTCTTTTTCTTTTAGATGTTTGTCTCCATACTAACTTGTCTTCGTGTCCATTGCATCTTCGGCGTTGCTGCCTTGGAAAAAACAAGTTGTTTGGACAGGGAGATGACTTCTTCTATGCAACAGAAGAGGATTCTATGGTACAATCTTCTAAAAAGTATACCAAGTGTGTTGGTAAATTAAATATAGAAACCGGGTGGGGGTATATAATATTAGACTTGAAAACGATCACTTCCTAGTAATGGGCCTTTCTGCGCTCCCTATTTCTATTTTTCACGTTATCTATTATCCCTTTTGTTTTCTAATTCATCTTCTTAGTCTGCTTTCCGAAAATTCCTTCATGCGTCGGTTGGCGGACTAACGGTTTGACATATGTGGTCATGCTCCTACCTTATTCCATAGTTACCCACTTTCTCGATTGCGGGTGCCAGGCTGGCAGGTTGAAGATTGCTCCCCTGGCTTCTGAGGGTCCGCGATACACAGATTGGCCATGGTGCCCCGCGCTCACACCCTGTTTACTGTTAAACATTACTCCAGTTAAAAAATTCAAATGCATATAGTTTTTTGGTTATTTTGTCGTTCCGATGGACAATATACAATGCATATGCTTGTTTAGTCATGATGTTCATCTGCACATGCTTGCATCAGAAAAAGTTGGACTAGTGACATGACCATGAGCAATCAATCATCCCAGACATCGGTAGAACGACAAGGCCAAAGGTAAATATGCATACGCTCTGCTCTTACTATGTTTACTAAATAGAGTTCCTGGGTTGTGTATTCATCTATAGCATGGCGGATATGTTGATGCCATCTGCAATACATGGTTTGCAGCTCGCAAGAGGTATCAACAAGTACAAGTGAGACGTCGAATGTGTTGTTGCATGTTCCGCAGACCAAGAGGTGTGGTTGCGAAACTATGGCTCCATAGTTCATCAAAAACTATGCGTGTACTTATAGCACACTACCATTTACTTTAGTTTTCCTATTCAAAAAATGTCATCAGGTCTAGAGTTGTAACATCCAAAGTACTATCAATAGAGGCCTTGAACAACCGCCAAAGTGGACAAGTGTTCGTCGAGGACATAATGGTTTTCTATAGCACCTACTTGGACAAGGCAAACAAAAGTAGATCCATTATGTGTGCTGACATGACAAACAAGGACGCCATGATGACAATGACACTGACTGTTCCTCCACAACTTGTCTAGAAACATGTAGAAAAGATATTGTCGCGTAATGGGATATCCATTACAAATTTTAATATATTACCCAAAACAGTATATGACCGTGGTGATTGCGATCGAATTATTTCGCTGAACGAAACAAGCATTGTGGAAAAAATTCTTGTTGTTTGTTCAGAATATCGCTTCGTCCCGGACTCGACTATTAGGCAGCTTGCACAGAGCACTGATATTTACCCAATCGGAACGATTGGAGCTGCTGTCACACTAGCGAGAAAATTTGGCTCGCAACACATTCTCCATATAAAGGATGGCGAGTCGGACAGCAACAAGGCAATGGTATCGCTTTTCATATTCAGTTTTGTCCTTTACTTTCACATCTGCATGTATGTCGGATAAGTTACACAAATATTGCATTGTTCCATGTTGCAGCTACAATTGTTCGATACGTATTAAGATTTGTTTTCGTCAATAGAACAACAATTGCATAGAGGGCAGATTCCACTTATGTTGTTCAAAAATATAACAAAGAAGAGGGATGCTAGAGAAAAGGATCTTTCGGACAACCCAAGCAACATTTGCAACAGAGTTGCGAGTAGATAAAGTAGAGGATCTGAAGAAACTAGCTAGCTCTACAACTATTGTGCGTATACATCCACAAAATCATCCTCACTTTGCTTATAGAAATAGCCTTCAACAAATTTATGCGCCTGTCTAATTTTTAATTTTTTTTTTAAAGGGGAGGGGGGTTGTAGTTGTGTATTACATTATTCAATGTATTAACCCCTTTGCTCGATTTCCCAGGTTGAAGGTCTTTTAGTTGCAGCCAATGTGTACTCGACCCCCTTTGAGCCTATATGTGCAAACTGCAATTTCGTTGCTTCTGCCTCCACTTTAATAAGTGATGATACGATTGATTGTCTGCGATGCAGTGAAAAATGTCCATATATATATGGACATTGCGTCAATGTTGTTATCCGAACCATGGGCAACACAACCATGCATTGTACGGTTAGGAAGCCTCTGTTTCAAAATGTGCTTCCTAAGTTGGCAGAGTTGTCGTATGAAACGTATCTACAGAAAAAGGCAAGCAGTGTGTACATGTTGCGATAGCTTCGAATACAGAGCAAATTCATCTTAAATGAGGACAATGCAATTTTGCATATCAACTGAAGAAGCGAAAAAAATAAAATATATGAAACTTTGGCAGGAAATGAAAATACCTCACGTGTCTCTGTAATATTTGTTCAACATCCAGATGAATGTTCGTTGGACTTGGTTCATATCTTTGTAATCCCCATATATCGCATGGCCCTAGTTATTTCCTAATGGGAACATATATCAGATGCAAGAGAAAACGAATGCAATGACGTCTTTTCTTTGTATATCAAATTGTTTAGTGCAAAGGTCGATGGGTTCTGCTCTGTGGAACCTTCTGGAAACTTGTTTGCGGCCTGTTTAAAGTATGGTTGGTTCTTGGTTATCTACTTTGTCTGTCAATTTGTATACCGTGGATCTCCAACTGTTCTTTAGAGGACACGGAACAATATAATTGAATTTTATAGCCAGCTGGCATGTAGATCCGCCTGATAATTTCTATGGCGTTGTGACGAAAATGTACTATGTGGCTTGCTTTAGCAGATTTCCTTGATCGATGAAATTGGTCAAATTATTGTTCTGAAATAATTTGAAATCAACGAATATATAGTGTGTGAAGTGCAACTGTCCTATCATACCAACAAGAGGCTTTTAAAATTCAAAGTGGTCGTTGTTTTGCCATTTTTTCTTATTCGCTAAACTTGGTAAAATTAATATCCTGGAATAATTTGAATGAACAAATAATAGTTAATATTAATAATTTAGTATTTGAAAATAATGTTTTTAGATAAAGTTAGATAGGATGAGCATCCCTAAACAATTGCAAATTTGAACCCGCCAAAATTTGGTCCTTGTTGTTTTCTTTTGTTTGATTCGGGCTTGCAGGGTTGGGGTGCAACGACGGTTGTTGGAGCTTTTCTTTTTTCCTTTTTTTGGATTATTATTGTTTATTTGGGGCACTTTACGGTGTTCAGCCCCTGCACCCACGGGTCTACATGCAGTTGTGTTATTTGCCATGTCTGTGGAGGCCGATATCTGTTATTCTGTGAGATTTTGTTGCTGCTCCAGTCCTGCCATGAAAGAAAATAGTTGCATGCAAAATTGTTAGAGGATTGTATGTGAAGTTACAATATTGTTTGTTTCTAAAAGTACATGTTTACTATGTATTGCTCATTTCTCTAAAAACTTTTATATCATTCGCCTGACCAGATTGTACAAACTTCCTCGTCTAATTAAATTCTGCAATATCAAAAATTAATATTAATAATTTAGTATTGAAAATAATGTTTTTAGATATGTTAGATAGTTGATAGCGATTAGCATCTGTAAACAATAACATTTTTAGATAGTTTATCGAGGTCTCTGGGTGCTATTTGTAGGCCACGGAACAATAAAACTTCAATTTTCAGCCCGCCAGGTCGCGAACCCGCCATCCAAAAAGTGCCTAAGTATGAAATAAGGAATCTGCATATGCTGTATAAAATCTCATGTTCATACTTTATAAAAGTACATGTTTACTATGTATTGCTCGTTTGTCAGAAAACTTTTATATCAGTCAGACCACCGAAATGGACAAACTTCATCGTCTACTTAAATTCTGCGATATCAATATGTAATATTAATAATTTAGTATTGAAATTAATGTTTTTAGATATGTTAGGTAGTTGATAGGAATTGCCATCCGTAAATAATGACAAATTTGAACCCGCCAGCCCTCGAGTCCATCTGTCAATCTGCATATCGCAGAAGTCCGAGTGTTATTTGGAAGATACAGAACAATGAAAGTGCAATGTTCAGCCAGCCAGGCCGAGAGCCCCCGATAAAAAAAAGTGGCTAAATATCGAATGAGGGATCCGCATATGCTTTATAAAATCTCTTGTCCATAGTTTCTAAAAGTACATGTTTACTATGCATTGCTCGTTTGTCGGAAAACTTTTATATCAATCGCCCGACCAAATTGCAAAAACTTTCTCGTCTAATTAAATTCTGCAATATCAAAATTTAATATTAATAATATAGTATTGAGAATTATGTTTTTAGATATGTTAGATAGTTGATAGGGATTAGCATCCTATAAACAATGGCAAATTTGAATCCACCAACCCTTAAGTCCACTTGTCAATTTGTATATCGTGAAACTCTGAGTGCTATTTGGAGAACACAGAACAATGAAACTACAATGTTAAAACTCATGTCCATATAGAGACTCTGCATATGCTCTATAAAATCTCTTTTCCATATAGAGACTCTACATATGCTCTATAAAATTCATGTCTATACTTTATATAGAGACTCATGTCCACAAGTCTGCATGTTAATTTGTATATCACGGAGGTCTAGGTGTTATTTGTATATATCCGCAAGTCCGACTGATACTCAATTTTCAGCCCGCTAGGCCGCGAACCCACGTTCCAAAAATTGCATGGAGCACTTGTCAATTTGTATATCGCGGAAGCCTAGATGCTATTTGTAGGACACCGAACAATAGATACTTATTTTTCAGCCCGCCAGGCTGCAAACCCGCGATCTAAAAAGTGCCCAAGTATGGAATGAGGGATCCGCATATGTTCTAGAACAATACAAATGCAACGTTCAGCCAAGCAGCCTGTAGGTCCTCTTGTCAATTTGTATATCTCAGAAGTCTAGGTGTTATTTGTAGGACACAGATCAATAGAGACTTTATTTTCAACCCACCAGGTCACGAACCTGCGATCAAAAAAGTGGCTAAGTATGGAATGAGGGATCTGCATATGCTTTATAAAATTTCATGTCCGTAGTTTATATAGAGACTCATCTCCGCAAGTCCGGCTGTCAATTTGTAAATTGTGGAACTGTAGGTGCTATTTGTAGGACATAGAACAATAGATATTCAATTTTCAGCGCGCAGCCCAAAAAGTGCCCGGGCCATCTGTCAATTTGTATATCGCGGAAGTCTAGGTGTTATTTGTAGAACATCAAACAATAGATACTTAATTTTCAGCCTACCAGGCCGCGAACGTGCGATCCAAAAAGTGCCCAAGTATGAAATGAGGGATCTGCATATGTTCTAGAACAATACAAATGCAATGTTTGGCCAAGCAACCCTTAGGTCCTCCTATCAATTTGTATATCGCGGAAGTCTCGGTGTTATTTGTAGGACACGGAACAATAGAGACTCTATTTTCAGCTCGTCAGGCCGCGAACCCGCAATCAAAAAAGTGCCTAAGTATGGAATGAGGGATCCGCATATGTTCTATAAAATCTCATGTCCATGCTTTATATAGAGACTCATCTGCGCAAGTTCGACTGTCAATTTGTATATCACGGAAGTGTAGGTGCTATTTGTAGGACACGGAATAATAGATACTCAATTTTCAGCCCATCGGGCCGCGAACCCGTGATCCAAAAAGTGTTTGGCCCACCTGTCAATTTGTATATCACGGAAGTCTAGGCGCTATTTGTAGGACACCGAACAATAGATACTTAATTTTCATCCCACCAGGCCGTGAACCCGCAATCCAAAAAGTGCCCAAGTATGGAATGAGGGATCTGCATATGTTCTAGAACAATACAAATGCAATATTCAGCCAAGAAGCTCGTAGGTCCTTCTGTCAATTTGTGTACTGCGAAAGTCTGGGTGCTATTTGTAGGACACAGAACAATAGAGACTCTATTTTCAGCTCGCCAGGCCGCGAACCCGCGATAAAAATAGTGGCTATGTATGGAATGAGGGATCCACATATGCTCTATAAAATCTCATGTTCATACTTTATATGGAGACTCATCTCTGCAAGTCTGGCTATCAATTTGTATATCGCGGAAGTGTAGGTGCTATTTGTAGGACACAAAACAATAGATACTCAATTTTCACCCCGCCAGGCCGCGAACCCGCGATCCAAAAAGTGCCCAAGTATGGAATGAGGGATTCACATATGTTCTATTAAATGTCATGTCCATACTTTATAAAAGTACATGTTTACCATGTATTGCCCATTTGTCGGAATACTTTTATATCACTCGGTCAACCAGATTGTACAAACTTTCTTGTCTAATTAAATTCTGCAATATGGACCAACCAACTCGCAAGTCCACCTGTCAATTTGTATATCGCGGAAGTGTAGGTGCTATTTGTAGGACACGAAACAATAGAGCCTCAATTTTTAGCCTGCCAGTCCGAGAACCCACAATCGAAAAAGTGTCTAAGTATGGAATGAGGTGTTTGCATATGCTCTATAAAATCTCATGTCCATACTTTATAAAAGTGCATGTTTACTATGTTTATTGATAATATGTTATAAATTATCAATATGTAATATTAATAATTTAGTATTGAAAATAATGTTTTTAGATATGTTAGATAGTTCATAGGGATTGCCATCCGTAAACAATGGCAATCTTGAACGCGCCAACCCTCGATTCCATCCATCAATTTGTCTATTGCGGAACTCCGAGTGCTATTTGGAGAACACAAAACAATGAAAGTGCAATGTTGAGCCAGCCAGCCCGCAGGTCCACTTTTCAATTTACAAATTCCATGACATACAAATTGATGGTCGATATCGGTCACTGAGATACAATATGACCATCGGCCCTTCACGTCTCCTAGGTATATCTTCTGTCGTTTTTCTTTTGTAACCCGCCTGACCGCTTTCCATACTTTGGTATTTCTTGGAATCGGTTTCCCCATCACTGTTGCCTTCGTGCTTGTTTCCAAATATGCAATAATTAAGCTTTAATGCTAGTAACCATCCTGCAGGAACCGTTAAGATTGTCATTAATGTCAGGAAATCTGAAGAAGATTTGTCATTACTACGAATTAAACTAAGATTTACGCACAACTATGTTATCCTTTCCAAGTATTCATTTCAAAGGTGATGCAATCTTCTTTTTTTGTGCGCCGACGGGTTGGTTCTTTTAATAAATTTCTAATTCTTAATCTCTTTTCACCATCGTCGTCACCTTCGCACTTTTTTCTAATTGTGCAATTACTGAGCTGTGATGGTGACACCTTATTCCATAAAACACTGGAAATTGTCATTGATTAGCGAAAGGCTCGAGGAGATATTCCATTGATACGCATTAAACCATAATTTGTGGAGGGTTATATTATCCCTCCCCGATTTTCATTTCAAACATCGTCTCGAGCAAACAAAAATTCTTAATAACTTCTGGCAGCAGTTATCTCCACACACAGAAAACACATTGGGGCATAATGGCCAGACGTTCCACTATTCCAGGGCATATTCTTACTATTCATCTCCCTCCACCCAGGAGCAAAAAAGGAAATGGTCCCTTGGTACACCGAGAGATATATTTCAAGCCAAAAAATTCCATCGCAACCCTGGCTGCTCAGAGAACCTTCCCAGTTGGATTCATGCCTGTCGCAGAAGTTGATGCCATGAATTCTGATCCAGAAGAAGATGATCTAATGGATGATGATACGACAATGGATGATGGAAATGCAAAGAATCTTCCCACTCATGCGCCTAATTTGAAATGAACCATAACAAACGGAGCTTCCTAACTTGGTGATGGTGGTCTTGACAACACCAAAAGGAGTTTCCGAAAAGAAACCAACGGTAAACGCAACAACCACTTTGTAGCGCGAAAGTAGGAATTCCAGACTTCCAAATTAGTCTATTCTGGGCGAAAGAGTTTCATTGTAAAGAAATGATATGTTGATGCTCCCAGAGATATATTTCAAGCCAAAAAATTATTGATTAACATCTTCGGGAATCTGGTCCAAAACTCTCACTGAATGCAAGGCATTTCCTTGCTAGTCATCTCCTTCTGCCCAGAATGGGTTAATTTGGGCCTCTGGAATTGCACATGCAAGCTGTGCTACTGAATTTTTTTGGACTATGCAGAGGCAGTTTTAGCTAACGATTATTCCACTTGCCCTGCAACCATTTACGTGTTGCATACTGTGGATACCGTGCATGTGTTTGTTGCAGATACCTTCAATGTTTTGGCCCGAAGAACTGGGTCCAATTTCTAAGGATAGATGTACAATACTCGGTGTTTTTTCTTAATTTTTTAAATGGATTTGCTATTAATTTTTTTTTACCTTCGACTCTTCATTGCTACCTCTTTTCTGGGTTTAACGCATATTCTTACTTGTGTGGTTCGGTGCTCTCGTACTTCTTCGATATTGTGTTTACTAATACCAATGTACAATGTTGCAGCAAAATCGTTATTCTTGTTTCTAGACATGCAATTATTAAGTTTTAATGCTAACATCCCATTATGCAAGAAGTTTAATACTTGACTTAATATGTTGCACCCATGGAAGAAATGAACAACACAGTTACACACACACATTCCAATAAAATATAATCTTCAACAAAGCATTTGCTGGCAATTAGTAGAATATGAAGTTTAGTAGTTAAGTTAATATGTTACAGTCATGGAAGAATGTATCAAGAACATAGTTACACGCAGAGGTTGCAATAAAATATAATCTTAAACAATGCATTTGCTGACAATTAGTAGAACATCATGGTTTTGCAACAATGGGGCTTCCTTGAAACCGATTCACGCTTACCAAAACTGCCTTTTGCCTTTCTATTTTCCCACTCTTTTATTCCCTCTAGTTTCTCTTTCTGGTTACTTAATCGTTTTTTTCCGGAAAATACCTTGTTGGGCAGCTTTGTGGATCACACCTTTCCAATGACCACTTCCTCTTTCTTTAAATTGACCCTCTATTGTTCCCTGTCCCACAACTAGCACCCAGAGTTCCATGATATACAAATTGACAGGCGGACTTGCGCGGTGGTTGGGTCAACATTGCACTTACACTTTTTTGTGACCTCCAAACAACATTTAGAGCTCCGTGATATACAAATTGACAGATATACAAACTTGTAACCGTTCTTAGATCATACCCTCTTCGGTATTACGGTCCCCATTTTGAAGCCCGTCTGTCTGCTTTCCATACTTCGCCATTTGTTCAAATTTCTTTGGCGGATCACCGATTTGGCGGGTTGACGAAATATTTAGTTCGTAGTCGTTGTTTCCTGTGCTCGCACCCCTTTGATATTAGCAGTTGGCAATTATATATAAAATCTTATTGCTATGCATGCAATTAACAATTTCCCTATTCCATACTTAGCCACTTTGCCGGAATTCCGCAAATATACAAACCGTTCGCTGAACTGCCCCATCATGATCTCTTCCGTTTTACACATTTTGCACTCAAAATTTCCGAAACATAAAATTTCACCGTGCAACACTCGGCTATCCTGACTATCCCCGTAACCCTTTTTTGAATCTCGTCCAATTACTTTTCAGAGCTTGCCATTCTTTCCTTGCTCTCTGTCGTCTTTGTCACCTTCACACTTGTCTATAATAAAAGAAAATAAAAAGTTATATATATATAT
>CBVK0100734162.1:0-12067 GCA_900067695.1 Picea abies
ATACGTATGCCCCTTCCGTAGGCACGGGTAAGTCGGGGGGATTTGAACTCAGAACCTCATCGTACATAACACTTCATATCACGGAACATGCCAATTGAGCTGCCCCCCGAGGGCTACATTGCCTCTCCTTTTGTAGGAGTCTAATGAGTGAGTTTAGGAATTCCTTTTAAACTCAATATTCAATTAGAATTGTTTATTCCTCCATGTGGGTGTGAAGCCCCAAATCAATATACAAGGGGTTTGCACAAAGTGAAAAATGCAATGTGAGTGCCAACAACGATTCCCACATGCTCGACACCAAGGCCAATGTGGGAATACCTCCCGATGCTACAAAAACATCAACACTCCCTCTTAGTGAGGGAGGTATTCCATCCACCATCACCTGGAAGTAGATCTGTCTCTCAAACTAGAAGTGGTTGTGCCTCCCACATTGGATCTACTACCACAACTACTCCTTCTGACACAGAAGCAATTCCTGCTGAATGACATGGACCCATCTTGGAAGATACCTTGCTCCTAGAAGCCTCCTGCTTTTGAGCATCCTGCCTGGCCATCTCAACCCATGGCACCTTCTTGATAGTCTTGGAAGACTCCTCTCTCACACCTGAACTTGAAGGTTGGCTTCCTCTGGATGACTGAATCTCCCTTCGAGTCTGCACAACCCTCGAAGCTACCTGCTCCTTGTTCACTGCCACTTTGCTACTTGCCATAACTTGCATAGGCTGGCCCTTTAGCCTATACAAGTTGCTCTCTCTAACTCCAAGAACCATTGTTTTGTCTGAGCTAGATCCTTTGGGTTTGATCAACACCTATCCATCCTGGAACACTACATCAAATCCCTTCTTCTCAATCGCCGAGATTGAGAGCACACTCTTCCTGAGTTCTTGCACCTATAGTACATTTTTCACTCTCATGACACCACTTGGAAGGAAGATGTTCTAGGGTTTCCTTCCTTCTTCCTTCGTTGGTTTAGTGATTACTTTCTACCATGTTTGGCTTTTCCTTTGCTTCCCTAGCAAAAGTATCAAGTAAGTTCATCAAATCATAGTCGATCTTGTGGGTGAAGGTTTTTCCATTGAGGCTCCCTTGTTGTAGATCTTGATATTCATTGTTAATCTTGATTGGGTGAAGGATTATTCTTCCTCTTGGTTCTGACCCCTAAGCCCTCTTCCTTGAATGAAATAAACCAACTCTTTGGAGGGTTGCTTCTTGACCTCATTGCTATATGGTTCACTTTGGCTCCATTGGCCTATTTGGATGTGGCACTGATCTCTATCTCCTTCCATCACTTATTTCAAAACCCTCAAACCCCCAAAACTCCGTTTTACTGAGGCTACTCTCAACTTCACCTTGTGCCTCATTGCTTGGTCATAGTAATCTTACTAGGGATACCCCCCTTGAGTTGGCCTAAAGTGTAGAGGATAGGTTACTGAGGTGACAGTGGTGACCGTCCTAACAATTACCCCTTGAGTTGTACCATGTGGATTAGGGCTTTTATCATTAAGTACAATTTGAGCGGTAACAACATGAAGTTATTATACAAAATTTGTTTCAAATTTGGTTGTCGAAGGTAACAAATTCCAAGGTAGAAAGGGCATTGTTGTGGCCTTTGGCAACTATGCTTTGCACTTCTCCATTGATTTGTGTTGTTTAGATTCTGCATGTCATGTGTAAAATAGTTGGTTTGCACAAAGACCTTGATAGTCAATGTTGCAAAGTTAACTATCCACACGTCGTTAAAATTGGGGTCTAGTTAAATGCCTCCCTTGGCATGAAGATTGTTCATGTTTATGGTGGGGGGGGAAATCCTTTATTTCTTTTTCTTTTTGAAAATACTACGTTTTGGGGTTAAGAGTTCATGGACAAGGTAAATTTCATTCTGAAAGCTGGGCAACTTTCTTAGACTAAGTGCATAACCTCCCTAGTATCTGGGTGATTGTAGGAACTATGAAGACATGGCTAGGTAAATCCAATATTTTCTTTAAGCATACTTGGATCTAATCTACTGAAATTTCTTGTGTTTGTCTAGAGGATTCCTCTAGCAGTAAATGCTCGTTTCAAATTGTTTGCTTTACTTTTTTTTTGGATTTCTGGAAATTACGTTCCTCTTTTCAACATGCAGTTTCTCTGTTGTTGGTTTGGTTTTGTGCCTCTTCTGTTGGGAGGACTTCTTTACTAATAATTGTCCTAGTTCTTCCTGCCCCATGATAATTTCAAAGGAATTTTCAGATTTGTTGACACCCTGGTAATATGTGTAATTGAATATGAATTATCTATGTAAGATTCTTTAACTGGTCTAGCTGATCCCTCATCTACGATAAAGACAAATTTTGATATTGAGTTTTGTGCCTGTTAGATGAAATCCATTATTTATAATCAGTGGTTACAAGGTAGATAGCCTTCATTTGCATTTACATTATGCAAAATAGTCGGCATCTCTTGTATTCCTGTATCTTGGCATGGAGCATAGATACCAAGAATGAAAGGTCACTAAATTTACTCCAAGGATTCTCAATTGACAGCATCTAGCATGGAAATATCATGTACTTGGAACAGTAATTGTTTCAAAGGGATAGGAAGGACCCGCCAGCATCTACTGTGGCAGTTGTGCATAGTGATCAAGGTCCCGGTTCACCATTATTCATACGGCCCTCCCATTACTTTGGGGGCAATGTGGAGTTGTTTGGCTTTACAAGATTCAAGCTCATGACTAACGGCTGAGCCCATAAGACACTGCTTATTAGAGCAAGAATGCTGTGTCTTTGTTACTTATGATAATGGTGCAAGGAACAAGCTATTTTCCTTGCATCCTTCAGACATTTCCAGGTGAACTTAGATATTTTAATAGTTACTTTGGTATGGAGGCGCATTTGTTCAGATGTATCTCCAAATTTTTTCTGACCACGCTAGTTGCTCAAATTCTGAACTTGTTTCATTTTTTCTTGGTGCAATATATAGCCTTTACTTTACTAGCATAAATCCTAGGCTGCTTTACAATATCTGATAAACACATGGAGAATCTTATATCACGTGAGAAAGAGCAGAGAAGCGTCACAACGTGGTTGACAAATAGCACAGATTGTATCGGTAATTCATTTTCACCCATATTTGAAGAATCTGACCCTGTATCTGTATACTAGTTAAATGCTTGAGAAGCTTGTATATGTTTTATATTTCTTGGTATAAGAAAATACTGTATAATATGGATGTTGCAGAATTTCAAATCATGATAAAATCTGAGCCTAGGAAGTCAAGAATGTCAGGGAAGAAATTGATGATAATTTTTTTGATAAAGATATAGGCTAGATCCAAGATTTTGACAAACATAACTTTGGGACTGGATGTTTTACTACTACATGAATTTGCCTTGATTATTCAAATTGCATGGTTTTGTAAAATGTATAATTCTATGATTGTTTTGATGCAATATGGAAGAGGGGAAGAAAATATAGAGTTTATAGAAATCATTGATTTGCAATGATTCACTTACCATGTTGCTCCTTAATGCAGGTCCACCATGATATGACAGCACCATTGTCTCACTACTTCATATATACAGGTCATAATTCATATCTAACTGGTAATCAGCTGAGCAGCGACTGTAGTGATGCACCTATCATCAAAGCTCTTAACAGAGGTGTACGGGTCATAGAGTTGGATATTTGGCCAAATTCAGCAAAAGATGATGTGCTTGTCCTTCATGGAAGGTATGAACTCCAAGTGGTTGGGCATGTTGCTAGGCTTTGTAGAATGTGTAAGGAATCAGGGATGAATTGTGTGTATTAGTGAGGGATTTTGCGTGGGATAGTACCTCTCCCCCAATAATGGAGTGATGTGTTCTGATTTATTTCTGTTGAGTATGCAAAAACTGCAAGCTGTAGTGAATAAGTAATAGATCTTTTTAGTATCCAAAACATCTACAAAGAACAAACTTTGAAGGATTTGTGATATACATTTTTGTTGGCCATAGCTCTTAAAAGGCCCTCATGTTCATTCGATCACCATGCTATATGCCCTTGACTGGCAAGATAAGGGCATCTTGAATTATGTTGTTCTCTCTAGCCAAATCTCTTATTCTGCGGTGCATTTCTGATAGTCAAGCACTCTGTTTGCAAATTTGATGGTGAAGCATGTTGTCATTTTGAAACTCTCATTTTTAGCAACAAATTGTTTTTGAATGCAGGACCTTGACCTCTCCTGTAGAGTTTATTAAATGTATTAGGTCAATAAAGGAGCATGCCTTTGTTGCATCACAGTATCCTGTGATAATAACATTGGAGGATCACCTTACTCGAGATCTCCAAGCCAAAGCAGCTGAGGTAAGTCACCAATCTTATGCATAGGAGCTTCCCCCTTTTGCCTTTTTTTTGCAGTTTGTATAGAAAAGGAGGCTTTTCTTTCATCTAATATTTTCAGTTATTCCATGACAGACGATCACCAAAACCTTTGGTGAGTTGCTCTACTACCCCAAATCCGAAGTCTTAGAAGAGTTCCCTTCACCAGAATCCTTGAAGGGTCGCATAATCATCTCAACTAAACCTCCAAAGGAGTACTTGGAAACTAAAACCACTGAACTCCAGGAAGATGGGGACAAGGAGAAGCTAAAGACACCTGATGAAGAGCCATGGGGTGATGACATCCCGGATTATGGGCCAGATGTGCCAAATGAACGGGAGGTGATAATATATATTCAATTCAAATCTTTCTGTGGCCACTATTGTCTACTTGTCCATACTCTCCTAGGTTGTTGATATGGCTTCCTTTATCCAGAAAAAGTCAATGCAATGTGTGCGCTCTAGCTGGATTTTAAATTTCCCCCTCCCTCTTGCTGTCAATTCTAAGATCTTAAAGTCTGTACTGGCAGAGTGCTGATCCTGCTGGACCCATTGAAGAAGATTCTGGCGATGATGAAGGCATTTCACAAGTGAATCCAGATAAAGATGTTGCACCTGAGTATAAGCGCCTTATAACCATTAGAGCAGGGAAGCCAAAAGGAGTGTCTTTGAAAGATTCTATAAGAGTTGACGGGAAGCAGGTCAAGCGTGTTAGTTTAAGTGAACCACAACTTCAAAAGGTTGCTAGGTCTCATCCAACCCATATTGTTAGGTAACCCTGGAACTTCCTTTTATTTCTAGATTTTGAAATTGTATGCAATTCATTTTTGTCTGTTTGATTTTCAGGTCAAGCGTGTTAGTTTAAGTGAACCACAACTTCAAAAGGTTGCTAGGTCTCATCCAACCCATATTGTTAGGTAACCCTGGAACTTCCTTTTATTTCTAGATTTTGAAATTGTATGCAATTCATTTTTGTCTGTTTGATTTTCAATTAGATTCATATTTCTTAATATTTCATCGCAGATTTACCCACAATAACTTCTTGAGAATATATCCAAAGGGTACTCGTATTGACTCATCAAACTATAACCCTTTGCTTGCTTGGACTCATGGAGCTCAGATGGTGGCCTTCAACATGCAGGTACATGTGGCATTTTATTTTCATTTATTTTCTGGTCAGTTATTTTGCTAATGTCAAATGGAATAAGGTGCTTTCAGGGATAAGTTTGGAAATTGTGTATTAGCTTTGGCCCTCAGAATTATTCTAGTTATTTTCACCTTGCTTTAGGGCTTGAGATTAAAAAAAAAAAAAATAGTTTTTTTGTTCTTACATCCATGATCCTTCTATGACTTTCTCAGGCAATACACCTAAATTTATTTTATTTTTCTTCAAAGGCTTCTCATATTCACATGGGTCTATGCCCTTTTTGTACTTTGGTCAAAATTTAGATTAATACGAGAGCTCCTTGTTCCTACCCTGAATTTTTCTCAAAATAAATGAGACAACATCGCATCTTGTATGATGATTTGGTATTACAGAATTTAATATGCTGACTAGTTGTCTTATTTAGAAGGAATTTGGGATGGTATGTCCAACCCAATCATACTGCTAGGTATTGCTGAGAAACATATATGAGGATAAGAGTAAAATTATTGATAACAGAGTTTATTTTAAGATTAATAGTAGCAATAGATTATGATTTGCCTCCTAGGACTTTTAGATATTGTAAATCGGAACCTCTCATGTAAAACATGGTTTCCTACCTGTCTATTCATGGTCAAATTGTCAAGGCCTAAGAGATCAGTGCTAAAGGATATAATTTCTGTTTTTCTTCCTGTTAAGACAGGCATTTTTAAATTAGCCATCACATTTTGGAAGGTTTATTTCACATTTTCAGGTAGAGGTTGGCCTTTGTAACGTAGCTTCCTAACTCATATATATTTCTTAGCCAGAATCCATTTTTCCACATTTGCCTTGAATCTGCAAAAGGGTTGTGTTATCCCTCATATTATATGAGAGATAAACTTGTGGTTTTTATCACGACAGGATTTTCAGGATAACATATAAGGCTGCTGATGGACTTGAGGTATACACCTTCTCTTTTGCTTTTGCTTGGAGATGATACATTTTTAGATTGAGTAGATTGATTATCATGCTTGATGATTTATGGATCACCCTCTTGGTATTACTTCTCGATGATTATGGATCCTTCTACCTCATCATGATTTTACACATTGGTTCATGCATCATTGTTCTTGCCCACAAGGGTTGGATACTAGTAGCATGGGATGAGAAGTGGCTTATGTGGTGGATTAGGGTTGGATACTAGTAGCATGGGATGAGAAGTGGCTTATGTGGTGGATTTTATTAGTACTTGGTTCTCTCTTCATGATTGCATATCTTTGGTTGATGTAGCTTTGGGATTAGGAGTTTCTGGTTTCACTTGATACCTAGATTGATAGTTGTGAGATGATTTTTGGTGCTATGGTATATCATTGGTGGATGATTCATGATTATGTATTCATGGTTAGCCTAGACTAACACTGATACATCTCACTTATGGATCAGCTAAGGATCAAGAGTGGCATGGTGTGATCCTAGTTCATGATTGTAGGTGTATCACATGGCCCCCTTTTTATTATGACTTTGGCTTATGGTGGAGTTTACCAGGAGACACCACTTTTATTTTTATGGTACAGAATCTTTATGAGGTATACTCCTTTTTTTAATGAGGCCACCCCCTTTTGTACCTTAGACCATGGTGAGGACATGTATGTTATGTTATACTAGGCAGCTGTATACTCTAAAGGGGCATGGCACATATGTGGAGGAAAATCAAAGCAAATCAAGTATTATTTTAATGATGGGGCAGCCCCTTCATTAATTCATTCATACATTAGCCTATCCGTTTTAATGAATGTTACTTTAGCGTATGCCATGAAATATATGTGATTTGGTGGGTGACATCAAATTGGCACATATGCTCACACATATTAATATTTTAATGCATTTTGATTGGGTCGCCTTCTTACCTTTGGAATCATGGCATATCATTGTGACCCTTTTGACTTGAAGACATATGCACATATATTAAGGTTTGCGTGTATGGTTATTACATGGGATAGAGTTGCCATATTAAGCCGTACTCCCTTGTCTTCATTGGCCTCCTTTTGATGGCCATTCTTGATAAAGACAAGTTGATTGAGTTGTTTTTCATAGCCGAGTTTGCATTTGGGTGACATCTTTATTATGGAGGGGGCACACTTGTAAATATTAGCATTATTATATGGATGCCGTAGCCTTATATGAGGTGGATTGGTTATTGCTATGGGCCAAGCTATGTCTTGATCTCTTTCATTTATGGTTTGGTTCACGTATTTTGCATGGGGCCGCCTCCTCTATTTATCAATATAGTAATGTCATGAATTATTATGGCTAACTTCCCATATTCATGGATCCGTTACAATGTGTTGGAGAGATACGTCCCTTGCATATATGGATATCCATTCCATCTTAGTGGATCAATTCCCTAAGTTTTGATTTGTGGACATTTTGGAGGATGTTGGTGCTTATGGACATGGTCAAACCCCTTGGGGGAGGTTATTTGGTATACCTAATTCACTATTTTTATTCGTCGTTGATTTTTCAGAAGAGTTGGTCGCATTATTGTATTGTTTTCCTTGGGGATAAAGATATTTTATTATTCTTTCTTGGAGAAGGAAAAGGATCTCAACAACCTATTGCTATTTTAGGTAGGGAAGTCGTTGAGAAGATTTGAAATGTAATATCTTATTGTCATTCCTTAGAGAACTAATGGATCTAGGAAAACAATTAATTGTTTATTGCAAAAAGGAGTTGAGCTGAAACCTTTATAAGGGTTTGCTCTCTCCATTTGAGGGTGTGGTTGTTGGAAGTGCTGATAAGATTTGGAATAAAATTGCTCTTGTTACTTGTTCCAGCTCTAGTGGAATGGTTGTGCTTCTTTGTTGAATGTGTTGTGGATGTTCTTGGTGCATATTGGTGCACTAACATTGCAGATTTGTGGATGCCAAAGTCAATTCAAGGAGCCATAGAAGAGCAATGTTGCTACATTGGAAGATGTGATGTGTGATAGTCCCTACTTCTTAATCTCTTTGTTCCTTTGTTACGAAGATGAAAACTTTATGGTTTTCATATCTTGAGAGTTATTGTATTAGTTGGAATCTTTAGGCAAAGCCACCCTTGTGTTGTCTTGAAAGCAGATCCCCTTAGAGACCCCTTCCTCTTACAATTTTGTGAAGTTTATTTGCCAAATTTAGGGCTGTTGTGGCATGCATTTTGCAGCTCAATTAGCTACTTGACCCCATAGCGCAACACAAAGATAAGGCACTGATCTTCCCCTTTCAACCACCTCAAAAATACATAAAACCGTAAATTTTATTTCTGTTTTAAGCATTTGGAAATTATAGCAATGGATATTTTATTTCAGATTGTTGTTCAAGTCACATAAAGCCCAATTAAACACCTTAAAACTTGACTTGAATTTTCTAGATGCAAATCCTAGATTTCTAGCACGTATTTCCTGTTGGATTTCCTTAAATTAGCCAATTTGTCTTGCTGTTTTGTACCTCATTAAAAGACTAATTAATTCTAATCATAGATCTGGAATATTAAAGTGTCATTCAAAACCTTAGATCAGATTTGCTCCAAGCCCCTGTTGACCGCCTATTCAACTAGGGGTCAACTCATGTGCCATGAAGTATACATCACCTGATGAAGTATGTCGAAAAGGAAGAAGGAATTCGTCCAGAATGAATAATGAAACCCTAATGGTATTTGGTAACAAGGAGCAGTCTGAACATTGTCACTTTGATCCTTTGGTGGAAGTGAAATAAGCCATTTATGGTAAGTCAACTTTACTTCCCCTTGAAAATCCCATCTTTGCAAAAATTGTTGAATTCAATGATGAATTGATTTGTGGGAAGGGTGGGGCGGACATGGGTGAGTCTATTAAGGCCTTGGTTCAAGTGGATTGTATCCCTTCAAACCCACCAAAGACCCTGTTAAGAATGATGCTGATTTAACTATCCTTTCTCTTGTAGTTGAGCCTCATGGTGGAATGATGCTGATTTAACTATCCTTTCTCTTGTAGTTGAGCCTCATGGTGTGGTTTCTGAGGGAACCTTGGTCCATAGCTCTTCTGTGGATTCTAAGAGTGGTAACGCTCAGAAGAGAGTAGAGATGAGATATCACCCGAGATCCTTAAAGCTACACAAGGTAGAAGGGGGAGGAAGGATCGAGGGAGGGCTAGGATTAGATACTGGCAAAGTTTTGAGTTATGTGGCTCCGGGCAGAAAATCTTACCTATCCTTTAGCACAACAAGAAGGAGAAAGAGAGACGTTGAAAGGACAACAAATAACCATTCCTGGGGCCTTTAGAGCAAGGTCAACCCTCATAAGTTTAAAAATGATGATTATGTCCTTCAATATCAGAGTGTTGCATGCTCCCCATAAAAAAGTGCGCCTCAGAGAGCTAAACGTGAGTCTCCAAACTTGATGTTTTGATGATTCATGAAACAATGATGGAGAGGGAGAAGGTGAAGAGATTATTGTCTCTTGTCCTAAAAGGTTGGAAACCCTCATAAGTTTAAAAATGATGATTATGTCCTTCAATATCAGAGTGTTGCATGCTCCCCATAAAAAAGTGCGCCTCAGAGAGCTAAACGTGAGTCTCCAAACTTGATGTTTTGATGATTCATGAAACAATGATGGAGAGGGAGAAGGTGAAGAGATTATTGTCTCTTGTCCTAAAAGGTTGGAATTTTGTCTCCTTTGTTGCTGCAGGTAGGTATGGGGGATTGGTGACAAGGTGGAATTAGTCCCTGTAACTTTCTGAACTCTTAGCTTCAGGGATAAGGACAGACCTATTGTCTTTGGAGTTGTGAAGGTGTTGCACCTCAGATTCACTTTAGTGTACCCTGTTACTGCTCAAACTAGGAACGTTTATAGGGATGCTTTTGGGGATTAGCACAACACGGGAAAGGCACTGCTACCACCTTAGCACAATCTCCCCTTCACTTTAGGCCAGATCCTTGAAGCCACGGCACCACTGTCACCTTAGCACAATCTCCCCTTCACTTTAGGCCAGATCCTTGAAGCCACGGGGGGTATCTCAATCCTTAAAAACAACCTCTATAGTGCAAGTCACTTCCAACTACACACCTCAATATATGTTAGATAGACCAGTGCCTTACTAGCCAAATGCCTTAAGAATAATCAACCAAGGGTTAGGGAAATAACTACTGAAATATAAATAGGGTTAGGACTCGGGAGCTAATTATATGAGTGCTGAGATTTGAAATAAATATGCTACAACAGAGGTATAAAATTTAAATTAGCACTAACAAATCACTCTCTAGATGAAGAGAAAATGTACCTTTAACTGCTCAAAAGTGAGATTTAATTGCACAAATCAAGAGTGAATGATATACCCGAGTTATATCTTGATTGTGTGTTTGTAAATTGGACTAGATTTCTTCTGTCCAACAATTCTAGAATTTGATTTATGATGAAAAAATGCAGAAAATGAAGATTTTGGGTGACGAAAAGTATACCCCAAGAGTGTCTAAAAGCACTTAAAATGATGAACCTTGGGTACTTTAGCTAGGGAAATGAACTAACCAAAACAGCCCAAAAATGATTAAATGCAAGTAGAGATGAATAATAACAATGAAATCAACTCAAACTTGCAAAAATAGATGGCGAATCTCCCTAGGGTTTCAACAAAAATCTCAAAAATGAAATATAAAAGCAATGAATTGCTTAGGAGATGGATTTCACTATTAGAATGTGTTAGATATGCTTTATAAACAATCCACAAGAGAAATATAAGCTAGGGTAGGGTTAAAATGCACATTTTAGGTTTAAACCCTAACTTTATGGTTTCATCAATTTTGATTTTTATTGCTGTAATTTAATTTCCAGAATTATTAAACACCTTAAATCAGCCACAAAACGTTAGAATAAACCTTGAAGCACAATACCAATAGGGCCAATTTTCCTTTTGCGGTTAGAAATTAACAATGAATTGGTTGGTTGTTGGGAGTGAAGCTCAAAGCCTCGTCTCCACTTAGGGCTTATGAGGTCAAGAAGTAGCCCCTCTAAGAATTGGTTATCAACTTTATGGACTAGAATGAGACTAGAGCCACAGGGCTAGTACTCTCTCATCTAATCAAGACAAACCATGAAAACCAAGGCCCTACAAGAAGGGTTTCCACAAGGGAATAACCTCACCAACAATATTAACAAAAGACTTGAAAAAAATACTTAAAACCCTTGCCAAGGAGTAAAGAACTAATCAAGACAAGAGATATGCACTTACAAATCGTTTTAGGGAAGAAGGAAGAGATATAAATGCTATATGTCCTCCCTCCAAGTAGTTGAT
Organism: Picea abies; assembly: GCA_900067695.1. Classification (NCBI taxonomy): domain Eukaryota; kingdom Viridiplantae; phylum Streptophyta; class Pinopsida; order Pinales; family Pinaceae; genus Picea; species Picea abies. The sequence goes on from CBVK0100734162.1 coordinate 11,759, forward strand.
AGCTTCCCAATGGATTGATCTTGCTAGTTTATGTAGAATCTTGAGTCATTTCACAATGGCCTTTAAAAATACCAAGAAGAATAACCAAGAAAGATAGAGCTCCAAGAATTGACATCAATTACAGATCTTCTATTAAATGTCTCCAATAATGATCTCCAATAATTCACAACAATTTGGTATGAGAGGAGTGTCTTTATTTATAGATGAGACTCACAACTCCTTCCCTTTCTTTATTCCCTAAAATAAAAGTGACTTGTTATCCACATAATTTGGAGACTAAGTCAAATTACAATTAAATGATGCTTTACA
>CBVK0100734214.1:0-12257 GCA_900067695.1 Picea abies
TTCAGATTTATAAATTATCTAATGATTTCAGTTCTAATGTTGTGATTCATAAATGGTTTTGATTCTTAACTCTGAATATGTTTTTTAAAATTTAAAAATATTATTAAAAATTTTGTACGTGGTGTTTCCCGGCCGTATCCGTATCCTGGCTTTTCAAAAATCTGGCTGAACTGTATCCGTATCTGTATCCTGGTAACTTAGTAAATAGTATAACAGACAATATAGTGACAGTAATATTTTTAAAAGTGTCTCTCAAAAGGCAACATAGATTGCCTCTCCTTGGGACTTTAACCCTAAACTATCATTTAATGCAAAGTACTTCCTCCATTAAAGACAAAATCATCATCCTTCCAAGCTATCATTGACAACTTGGGTCCCATATGTTGCAATTTCTTCTAAGACAAAACAGTGTAGGTTCTCACCAGTCATTGATCAAGGTAAACCATTGCAAAACCTAGAGAGCAGCATGCCTACATACCTAAGCTTTACTCACTGGATACAGAAAGGAACATTTCATTTCTCAGCACCACTATATTATAAGATTAAGGTAGAATTTACTGTTTATAACTTTATTCAGGAACACAGCTAGGTATACTAGTATCTTCTTTAGATATGAGGGTCTAATGTTCTTAAAAATGTGGTGCAGGGGTTTCAGGGCAAATGACTTTTAGTTTTGGAAACCATCACCAAATTTCAGTAATAGAAACATGTTTCGAGTTGCAGATAAAGCTAACAATACTAAACTACCACCCTTTAGATATAATGATTCATGAACAAAGAAGAAAGCAGGATCTTAAGTTCAATGCTATAGTTTTGGATGTTCTTGGCAAATAGAGATTTGACTAATTTTGCTCATTTTCTGTTCTTGTGTTCCTCCTTTTGCTGGTATTGAAGAAAATGACATTTGTAGGCATGCTTTCTAGTTTGCCCGATTCTACTTGTGAACTTGCAAAATCCCTTTGGGTCAACAAACCTTATTCTAGCATTGGATATTCATACCAATAGTCTGTGTTCTTTAAGCCTACCCTCTTGTGACCTTTTGAGGTCTGGGCTATAAAAACAGGAATGGTTTTATACATGCTATTTAGATGAACTCTTCAGTGTACAGGAAGAGACGTCCTAAATTGAGCAAATATCCCATTCATTTGTCCATCTTTAATGTGTTCAAGGAATATTCTTGTTGTCATCACAACAGTTTAATGAACTAATAAATTGAATACACCAGGCAAATTGAATTTTGATCGATAAGCCCCCAAATTAAAGGATGAATATGGTTTGGAGTTGCACTATCCCAACCGTATTAAGTAGACATGTACTTCAAACCAACTCTGCCTTAAAACAATTTCTATAAGCTTAGATCTACAAATTCTGGAGTATAGCAATTACTTAACAAGTTTGAGACAGAATTGGTTGTTCTTGCATCTATCATGGCATACTCATTGGACTTGGGCCTGACCCAATTGATAAATGGACACTTTTCCGAATGCATTATTTTCATCCGATATCTGAATCTGTTGGTGGTTCCTTTCGGGTGCTTTTCTAAGCTATGAATACTGCAGGAATAGGGGTATCAAGCTCTTTGGTAGGTTCATGTTCAAGGAGCTCTATGATTGTTCCAGTAGGCATGACTGCAGACCAAATGAGTGAACAAAGTTTCCTCCTAAGTTCTATAAGAGTTGAATTGAGTTTTGTGCACTGACCAAATCATGGAAAATGGCAGTGCATGTAGAGAATTATCATTGGGTGAAATGTGCAAATAACCCCTTACGAAGAGCAGGTAATTGTCTGAGCCAGCAAGAATGATGATTCAATCCTTGGCTGGTTGTTTGGTGAAAGATTTACGAGGGCCATTTCTAAAACTGGACTGGTAATACAGAATGGGACTGGTTCTCATTAGTGTTGTGGTTCTCATATGGGTTATGTATTCCAAAGTTACTCAGAGTATATTTTTGGCCTACAAACAATAATTAGAACATACATATCTGAGAGCATCCCTTATAGTTGTTTATAATCCTATATTGTTTGCAACAGATTACATCTGTAATGCAATAAGGAAGCGCTATAGGAAAAGCAGCAACATGACAGTAACTGGTGTTGACAATTCTTGTCACCTCGATTCCTCTTTTATGGTCAAAGTGACACATAACATTTAGAGGCTGAAATGCAACTTTACTTCTCAGGAAAAGATAGCGATGGGGATTAACCTTATTGCAAATCATCATGGAAATTTACAAGTTCTGAAACTCCAAACAGAGCTAACCCAATTGCAAGTTGCAAAATCAGCTGCTTACTAGAACCAATCTAGTTTTGCTACAAAGGCAAAGAGATGTAATCCAGCTGCTAGTCGTGCATCGTAAAAAATGAAAATAAATTTGGGTGAGTCAAGACAAGATGTCATAAAAGGGACGAATGATTTTCTGCCAATGCCTAGCATTATATCTTCAGATCGTGCTTTCTAATTTGATGACATAGTTGTACATATTTGTACTACAATGTAAATAAATCATATGAGGATGACATGGGTTAGTCTTCACAAGTTTTCTGTTTCTATATTGTAGTTCTAGAAGAGCTGCCTACATGAGATCCTTTTACTGAATGAACACCTAAATCATTCATGTTCAGATTTAATGTCTTAAGTCCTTTATTAGATGAAATCTCAGGAAGAAATCTCCCAGTTAGGGAATTGTTTGGCAAGTTTAAATACAAAATGCTTCCCATATTACCAGTCTCAGAAAGCATTGTGCCACTGAAATAGTTTGCACTCAAATCCAGAAACCATAAAACCCGCATTTTGCCTAAAATGAAGGGATTATACTAGAAAAAAAAAACATTCAAGGAAAGATCCAGCCATGTAAGAGCTTGCAATGTCATCAGAACAGAAAAATTGCCACTCAACTCCGAATGAGAAAGCTCGAACCTTCCTGCAGCTCTGGAAAGGCGGGACAAGTTGGTTTCTTTGGATGTATCAGAGAATAGGTTATCTAGAGCTATTCCTTCTAATCTTAACAGCATGGAGAGATTAATAGACATTAATTTATCCACATTTGCTTTCAGGGTAGTGCCTACCTTGAGGCCCTTTCAAAAATAGATAGGAATGTTGTTGATGTTGATGAGGTTACTTCAGGAAGCAACTCAGTCATTGAGGATTTTGCCAATTTACAAGTTCAAAGTAGTCCATCCTTCCAAATATATGATTGTAATTTGAAACAGATTTCGGTCTCCATTAAATATGATATAACTTATCTAACTGAGTGCTCCTGTTCTGTCGATTGTACACAATTATCTTATGAAAGTGACCCTGAAAAGGAGTGGTGAATTTCTGTTTTGGAGTATAAATTGCTTGGTTAGTTTGTTCTTCGGGAGATCATGGGGCAGCAGGACATACAGGTGCCGTTGGTGATGGCAGTTTCCCACGATTCTGTAAAATCGGTAATTAAACTAGTTTACAGAGATTTAAGAACCTTAAACTCCAAACCCTAGCAGCTAAAACCAAATATCATTGGAATGACAATATAGGGACAGCTCTGGACAGATTTAGAAAAGCGAGGTGAACATAAAATCTATACCTAACTCAAATAGTAGTTTTCCATGCCAGAATTGGTGACTAAAATAAGTTCACGACAACCATAATACAATATGTTAAAACGTGACTGCGTGGTATTCAAAACCATTACTCTCTAAACTCAGAATCTATCAGAAACACCAAATAGAACATTGTTGGCATGGTTTTTTAGGGAACTCAAAAACACTTAAACATAAACCCTGATAACTATCCGAATACAACAAATACTTAATCTTAACGGGAAAAAAAAGGTCCGAGCAACAGGGGTTACCATGACAGGAATAGAGGTTAGTGTGGATTTGAGAGGCACATTCTGAAGCGTGTCCACATTTGCAACGCATTTACAGGTGAAACTCCTCTTCATATGTAATCTCCGTGGAATGGCTACTGGAGATGCTACGGGACGGACATTTCCAACACACTGACGGTGCAGTTCTGCATTGCATTGCCGTTGGTTTTGCAGAAGGGAGGCGCTGGATTGAAGAGGCGTGCCAATGACCCTCGCTAAAAAATTTCACAGCTTCTACAACAACCTACTTGTATCGGCACTCGGATTTCATTTCAAAATGGATTAGATTTATTCGTGTGCTATTACACATTTATCTGTACGTGGTGGGGTGGAGGTTTTAACGATGAACTGTCTGAAGATTAGAACTCTAAATTTGGCGCTAGATACCAAGATGCAGGATCTGAGAATAAATGCAATGTTGTTTCGCAAACTTTCATATTTAGTTTTTCAAATTGAAATGCAGTGTGGCAGCAATGTTCTGACATTTTTCACGGCTTCTACAGCAACCTGCTTCTATCGGCAGTCGGCTTTACTCACTTCAAAATGGATTAGATTTATTCGTGTGTTATTGCTGGCGGTGGCACAAGCTCTCGTTTTCCAACAAAATTTCAGCGGAATAAAACTAGTGAAGAGGATCGCAATTGAGAAACGGCACAACAATACGGTTGTTTACTAAGATTCAGCTTTTGATTGTGTACACTTTCAGATTACAAGGCATAACTTTCAGGATACAAGGCGTCGGTGAGGCCTTCTCAGTTTTAATTACATTTTCAATATTAGTGAGTCGCTAACCTATGGTTTTGTATAATTGGTTCGTTCGTGCACTCGATTACCATTCGTCGGTGCAGGATGTGGTTTGACTGTATCCTTGAAAAGATCGAAAAGATTGAGGAAAACATTCTATTGTATTGAATTTGGTGAATCAAATGTTAAAATGTTATGTTAGATTGAATTTGGTGAATCAAATGTTATAATGTTATGTTAGATTGGATGGTTAAGAATATGCGTTAGGTTTAAATAGGTTTAAATAAGAGTGGGTTTAATGATTAATAACATGTGTTTTTTTGAGAATATAAATTTAAATCTAAAAAGATAGAGTAGATTCAATTTAGTGTATCTTTTGGTATAGATTTTGATCCATTAAATTATTTGGATTATTTAAATTTTGGTCTTGTAACTTTATCTTAGAGAAAGTTGTTTCAAATAAAGAATGTTTATAGATGAGATGTAATGCTAATAAAATAAAATGAAAAAGTGTTGAGAATATGTGAATAGATTATTATTATTATAGGTTATATGTGAATTTTTCAATGTTTTAGATTCATTGCTTGTAACTTTATCTCACAGAAGGTTGTTTCAGATAAAGAATATTCTATGTCTATAAATGAGATGTTAATAAAATAAAATGAAAAGATGTTGAGGTAATATATAAGCATAATGTAAATGGTCAACTCGATTGGTTTCTAATTATGTACTAATAAGTGTCTAGTTTGAATTCCTTAGGTAAGGTACACAAGTTTACACTTACAAAAATTTTAGGGATGTCATTCACACATGTGGAAAAGTATCCCTTAGTTTGTACACCAGGTTTTCTTTGAAGAAAAAAAATTAAAAATAAATAAAATTAAAATGTTATATGTTATATGTTATATGTAATGATATTAATATAAATCAAAGTAAATCCATCTTAAACTCGGTCTTTTAAGCACCAAGAAGTTTTTGTATTAGATTTTTTTGAATCCCTCTAGATGCTTAATAGATCTTGGTTAAGATGTATTTAAAATAGTAAATGTTGTTAATATAGTTAACTTTAAGTGAACTAGCACTTTCACACAATTCATAACTTAGTGTGTGGCAAATAAATTGAAAAGGATAAAGTATCTTATTAATGTCCACTTAAACAAATTTGGTTTGATAAACGTTTGTTAAGTCCCTTTGTTAAAGGAGGTAAACCAACTCTGAGAGGTCAAATACTTTTCCACACACGCATACACGAGTGGCTCTACACCCGTCGGGGCTTGAACCTAGGTTATTTGCATTGTGAAACCCTGTTTTAACCACTAAACTAAAGCCGAATATGGGAAAATGATAAATATCATCGAGCAAGAGAAAATGTTATGCAGTTTTTATATCTATTGTGTACAGATGATTACAAAAACGTGTACAAAGGCATAACTTTGATCGTACATATGAGGTTGTCCTCCAACGATAAAGATTTGATGACATATGCTCATAGGGAGAATGCCATGTGGTAGATCAATCATAGATAGGGTTGGTAGCAAGCACGCATCTCGATAGAAATTTGGTTGTATGTTCAATGATCCCTATCCTCGGCCTACGACATACATTGTGGCGATGGTATTGGGTAGCAAATCATTTGTGAATTTTGCATTAAAAGAGTAAATTTTGTATTATAATTATGAACAACTTGTAGCATAAGTAACTATTCAATCAACCAGTCAACCCTCAAATACAAAACACTTCATTTATGTATATACTCTTTATATTGCATAATTTACAAAAACTTAAGGAAGAGGATGATACAATGTTGGACATGCATTTTGAATATAGTTTTGAGGAAAATCCTAAGTATGGAGGAGATGCGCAACAACAGAAAAAATAAGAGAAGGCGGGAGCAGAGTGTGTAGTAAAGGCACATTCAAGATTGAAGTACACAATAAAAACATACTTGGCAATGAATAGAAAGTGAATAAAGCAAGAGAATAAAGTAGGAAGACAAAGCGAGCGAAAAGGAAGGACAACAGTTCAGCATGCAAAAGCAGAGAGACACACAAAAGCAAGAATAATAGCAGTCAGGAATGCAAAAGAAGCATGCAGACGCAAAATCAAGAAAAACACGCCCGAACAACGAGTCAACATGAGTTGTAATTAGTCATAATGAGTTGTGATAGGGTTTTGGGGATAAGCAAGTAGGGTTTTGAGCCCCAGATTCCATGTATAAATATGCAATGGGTCAGGTAGAATAGGTTGTTGAAGTTGTGCTGGAGTAGAGCTAAAGTTGTAGCTATTGCGAAGAGAATAAGAGAATAGACTGAGAATGAGAGAGAGCCTAGGGCTGGAGGTCTAGGGAGATATTGCAGAGATAGGCTTGCACTACAAAGCAGTTAGGCAAGATGGAGAAAGATATCATGATATATATATTGTAAGCATAGTGCACAAGCCTAGAATGATTACATAAAGCATAATAAAGAAGCCAGCCATTGTGGATGTAGCCCAAGGATTGGGTGAACCATGTTAATTATGTGTCTCTACGTGTGTGATTCATGTGATTGTTTATGAATAGTAGGTTTATGCATGTTAGAATAGATTTGTTTCATATGATATTACTATGCAGTAGTTATGGATGTTATGGTGAATGGTTTATGTTGCAATATGTGTCACGATGGTACTGCATAAGATCATTTACTAAGTAATCAAGGAATAACAAACACGAGATATTGCGCACAGAGTATATAAGTAAGAATGAATAATATGATCGCCTCCCATCCCCTCGTTCATGCGGAAACTTGGTTCCTGCAGCCCCAATAGATGCCTCAGGTGAAACTTCTCTTGCATGTAGGTGATGCTGAAAGGGATGGTATATGAAGGGTTTTGTTGGTTATATAACTTGAACCTAGGGTCTTACAACCGCGTGAAGGGTTTTGTTGGTTATATAACTTGAACCTAGGGTCTTACAACCGCGTGCCAACAAATGGTTCCATTGTCGTGACCCGAAATCTGTAATTGAGGGAATGTTTTGGAGGCCAACTAAGAAAGAGATTGTTGAATGGCTAGAAGGGAAGGAACAAGAATTTGCTCAGAAAGAGAATAGAAACCCTCAGATGAGCGACGAGCAATGGATGCAAAGGTATGTGTGCACAGAGCTGCATGAGTTTTTCATTGGTGAATTTATGATCATCTTAGCTGAGTGGTTAGAAAGATTAGTGGAGAATACTAGAAGGTACTGGACTGCAACGCCAAGGAATTGGACTCCTAAGTTGGTAAGGCAGTTGAATTATGTAAGTAATACGAATTCTCTTGCAGTTGATTTTTGGTTGGACAGTATATTGGGAGGTTATATTATGGAATTTGCAGTGGATTGTACCCAGACATATAATGTTGTAGAAAGGGATTTCTTCAAGGGTCCGCACAGAAGGTTTATGAAATCGTTGGGTACCTGGATAAAAATATTGTTGTGCGACAAGTGTGTGATGATGATGGAATATGATTGTTAAGGGCCTTCATGCACATAGGGGAATTGGGGAATGACCAGAGGATAGTATGAACGTGGGAAAGAATGAAGAAAGAAATGGAGAAGGAAGGGAGGGACTGAAGATGCATAGAATTGAAGAAGGTGTATGAGGAGAAGAAGACGAGTTTGTAGTACTACACAGCGGAGGAAGATATAAGCGATTGAAAAATAGGACTGAGAAGAGAGAGTCGTGCAGTGAGTTTGAGAGGAGAGAACCCTACGTAATAGTCCAGATCGTAGAAATACTACACGTAGAATGAGAGAAAAAGGATTCTCAATTCAGTCTGGTAATAACTACACGTAGAATGAGAGAAAAAGGATTCTCAATTCAGTCTGGTAATAGAAGAACCAGTAAGTCCTACTCAGGCGGGATCATGTGTCGATTCCACGACCCCATGTGCATCACCTAGATTAGAAATAATAGTTGAAGATTTGTCAAAAGCACTCATAATCAGTAGAGGAAGTCAAGATAGTAGTAATCGGAGCAGTGGGAGCAGTGTGTCGAGCCATAGCAGTGGAAGCAGTGCATCGAGTCAGAGTCAACCAACATCGCCAAAGGAAGGTACTACACAAACCAACATGGCAGGGTTAGATACCACATTGAGACTACCTTAGTTTCAGGGAGTGGGGTCATAGGACCCAAAACAACATCTATTCATATGTGAAACAATTTGCGCTGCGAAGAATGTCCAAGATGAGGCCGTAAAGATTGCGCAATTGGCAACAACATTTAGAGATTGCACATTAGTCTGTTATATGAAAATGCAGAGTACTACACTTACAGGTCAAGCAAGGACTTTAGCATAAATTAGACAAACATTGTTGAAAGAGTAGGTCAAGCAAGGACTTTAGCATAAATTAGACAAACATTGTTGAAAGAGTTCAAGAAATCGAAAACTGAGTCGTTAGTACATAACAGAGTTGAAAGAAATCAAACATGTGTAGATTGAATCCGTTTGGGACTATGATCAGAGATTTAAGGATTTGATGGATAGAATGACATTTCAAATTTCCGATCAAAAGCACCAAGAATGGTTCATTGCAGGATTACTACCGCACATTCGTTGGTCATTGATATAGCAGAAGATTGCGTCGTAGCCTGAAGCTTTGGAGATTACAATGAAGCTGGAAGCATCTCTTGTAGGAGACGGTGGGGGGATGGCTCAAGTTCAAACTCAGTTAGTTTCCTTAACAATTCAATTAACAGAGCTTACAAAAGTGAAGGAGAAGCGAGAACAAGTCTGATGTACCAAGTGTAGGACTAAAGGCCACCATAAAGACGAATGCCCAACATTTGCGCAGTATTTGGCGACTAGAGAATTGAATCCATTACCAAGAGGGGGATACTGTGAGATATCTAAGAAATGGGGACATCATCCGACTAAGAATCCATTACTACAAAAATACCAGAGTATGCCAAGAAACTTATTTTATAACTTTTGCAAGTCAGTTGGGCACGACGAGAAGGATTGTCGCGCATTCAATTTGATGAGGGAGCGTACTTCAAATATGTATAGGATTCAGAAGGAGAATGATGCGACAAAAGGAGGTGGTCCATAGTATAACAATCAAAGAAGCTTTAATCCATGAAACCGAGGAGGATTTGGCAGAGGTCGAGGTAGAGGAATTTTTGGTAGAGGAGTTAGAGGACCAATAATATGTTAGAATTGCAATCAACCTGGACACTTAGCTCATGACTGCCTGAATCCATGTACAACTTGAACATATTGTAGAGAGTTGAATCATGCAACAAAAGACTGTCCTCAACTACTTGCGAAGTCGCAAGCAAGAGGGAATCAGAACCAGAATCCAAATCAGAATGTACAAAAGATATCATCTGAGAAATGCCATGAAGGACCTAGAATAACAGTTGTTACGCGTGGAGGAACTAGAATATGAGTTGATGCGACGAATGGAGGGAAGCAGGTTGAGCAATGGGTAAGGAAATCAGCAGGACCTATGTCGACATTCAACCCTCAACAAGAAAAGGAGACGTATCAGAGGGCTAGAAAAGAGATACTAGGACCGGATTGGGTAGCATCAACATCATTTGTGCCTCGTGTTTGTGATCGTACTATGCCAAAGAAGCCACTTGAGAAGGTAAGTACTCTAAGGGAATTTTTGAGAAGTTGTGTGGAGTTGATGAAAGATGAAACTTCATTGAATGCATTATGCGACATGATTGGTCATTGTGCATAAGAAAGGGAAATTACTATCGCACAAAGGGTAGTGTGAATTAGGTACTACGTAAAAAGAGGACCAATAGAGAGTTCAAATTAAGTGTGTAGATTGGGGAATACGATGTGGATAATGCTATCGTAGACTTGGGTTCATATGTAAATGTATTACCAAAGCAGACATAGGAAATGATGGGGAAACCCAAGTTGATGTGGTCTCTTGTTCAGTTAAGGTTGGAAAACCAGCACAAGATAGTACCAATTGGCCAATTGATAGGAGTACCTATGAATATAAATGGGGTGCACAGTGTAGCAAATTTTGAAGTCATTGAGATCATGGATGATAGTCAGCCATATCTGGCCCTAATGGGACTTGAATGGGCCTTTGAAAATCATGCAATCATTAATTTGAAAAGGAGGGAAATGATATTTGAGGTGGGAGACTTGAAGGTTATTGCACCATTCGATCCAATAGAGGGAGAGAGGTACATAGAGCCAGCAAGAGGGGACAAAATTGAGAACTTGTACAGCATGATTGTGCAGATGGATGATTATGTTAACCCCACTACAGATGGTGCACTAAGTTGGAGAAGCATTAGCTCGTGTGTGTCGAACTCAGAGGAAGGTCTGGAACATTGGTAGTAGAGGATGCATGAAGTATCAACTAGACAATGTGTCTGCATAACTCGATCATTGCGTTGGATTGGAGCAAAGTTATGTGATCTTCCTAAGTATGATGGATTGACTGATATCAACTCTTTTGTAAAGTGTTTGAGTTACAAATACCTGAACAACAAAGACTATTGGCATTAGATGTGGTCTTGAAAGCTACTCGAGCCCAATGGTGGGTTGCACACAGAGAAGGAATGGAAGATTGGTCTCAATGTAAAAGACTAATGCAAGTAAGGTTTGGTATCAAGGTTGAGGATACTGCACAGAAATATACAGGAGTAAGTCATCCAACAAATCATATTGCCCAGTGCGGAAACAGATGTAGTTCGACACTGGAGAAGGAATGGATACAGAAGTTTATACATACACTGGATACGATCCCTAAGAATCGATACTTGGAACTAGAAATGCGCAGAGAAACAACAAACTAGGATGAGTTGGTTCAAAGGTTTAAGGTAACATTTTCTTGTGAACATGAATCCCCATTACTAGATGCAGTGTTGCAGGTCATTAGAAACAAAATATTTTCAGAGGAAGGGACGATGGAGGTAGTATATGTGTGCAGTGCACACAAAGCTTCTATGACTGTCCACAAATTACTAGAATGTTACAATGTTGCTAAAAAAGAGCATGATGAGGAAGATCTAAGGAATGTGCAAGTACCTGAAACTGAGGGGGAGCGCGTAGTAGAAGGACTAGAGCTTGAATCTGTTGCGTACGCACAACCAATAAAGACATGGAAGGTGAATATTGGGACAAAGGAAAATCCCAAGTTTGAGCGGACAAGAGATTATTGGAATGATAAAATGGTGGAGAAGATTGTAGATTTACTGCGCGAGTATCAAGATCTGGTTAGGAGAGATAAAGATCCCTTTGAAACGAGATGTTAAGCTAGTGAGACAGAGACTCTACAAGTTAAATCCAAAATATAAAGAGAAGGTGAAAGTAGAGATTGATTAAATGTTGGAAGCAGGGATCATTGAACCAATAGTGGAATCAAAATGGATAAGTCCAATCGTAGTACAAGATAAAAAAACAAGGGGAATCAGGATTTGTGTAGACTTGAGAAATCTAAATGATGCATGTCTGCATGATCCATTTCTAACACCTTTCACAAACAAAGTACTAGGGAATGTAGGAGGAAAGGAGGCCTATTCTTTCACATATGGATTCTCAGGACATCTATAATATCCCTAGGACGAGCCCCAGTTGTATTATGAATTGTAAACATGTTTTGTAGGTTGGTGAGCCGAGAAATTATAAGTTGGTAGGATTATGTGTTAGTAGGCCGAAGAGCCTAGGTGT
>CBVK0100734215.1:0-13715 GCA_900067695.1 Picea abies
AAAGCAGTTGAAGGACAGAAGAAGAGGAGCCCAGGATCAGGTTCAAGGAGCGGTGGTCGGTCTCAGCTTTGATTGTAAGTTGATTCATTTTCAGTAATAAAAAGAATACTTTTCCCATCCCAATGCATGGATTGTCTATTATTTGGTTAATTTATGCTTGATTTCTAACCCTTAAGTAGAGAAGTAGCATGCATGCATAGTTGTTATTTGTCTTGATTGCAGGTTATCCATGGAAGGAGCAGCGCAAGCAAGTGGTCAAAGCGCAACGGAGGATCTACATCGAACGCCGGTAATAAGGTTGGTGGTTCTCTTCATGCATATACTGTGAAAGAGGGGTTTTAATTTTGGGTTGTAGGTTAAACGTAATTTATTTACGGTCAAAATCTGCATGCAAGTCTGACCCTAGTTTGCTAGTCCGTAGGGTATTTTTTCCAACAATACTCACCGAGCAGATAACAGAAAGCTCATGAAAGCCAGGGATCAACAAGGAGAATTCAACTTAAATTTGATACAAAGCTTGGAAAGAATTGAAAAGAAGTTGGATAAGGAGAGTGGTTCAAGCAAAACAGGGAGTCGTTGGACTCCTAAGAAGAAAGGAAGATCAAGAAGCGTTACCAGGCATCATCATCACTCCTCAAAACATTCCAATAAGAGGGCACACAGTAGTTCAAGCCCATCTCCTACTAGAAATCATAGGAGATCTAGAGTGGATGAACTTAAGGGGGAAATGAACAAAATTAAGCCTCCTACTTTTGACGAAGAACACAAGAAAGATGAAGATGCTAAGACATGGTTGTTGGGCATGAGGAAATATTTCCAACTACAGAACTATTCTTCTCATGCAGAGGGAAGAATTGCCATTTAGCAACTTAAAGGAAAGGCATCCATATGGTGGGAGCAGCTTGTGCAAATACAACACGTCAGAGAGAAGAATGTTACATGGAGGGAATTCAAGAGACATTTTTAAAAGAAGTACTTAACTAAGAGGTATTATGACAAGAAAATGACAGAGTTCTTCGAACTCAAGCTGGGAAGTATGTCCATTGATGAGTATGAAAGAAGATTCTTGGAGTTGTTGAAATATGTTCCCTTCATCAAGGACGAGACAATTAAGATTCAAAGGTATCTGAGTGGGCTGCCATCTTCCATCAATGACAAGATCCAGTATGATGACCTGAAAACTATGGAAGAAACTATAAGGAGAGAAAAATGCTTACATGATCAGCAAAAAGAAAAGCCTACTTTCCAAAAAGATTAGGAAGACAAGAAGAAGTTTAAGAGGGAGCAGAGGAAAAAGGGAAACAAACCACCATTTTTCAGGAATAGTCCTCAAGGACAACCAAGTTTTAGAGAGCCCGAGAAGGCTGAAGTAGGTGGGAAAATGCCAAGACAACCACCTATGGAATGTTGGGGTTGTAAAGGAAATCATAGGTATAGAGATTGCCCCCACAGAAATGACAAAGTGAGGGTTGTCCACAATGTTCAACAGGCAGAAATAGTGGAGGACATGAGCAGAAGTGTACTAAGGATCTACGCATCCCTAGACAACAAGCAAGACAAATATGAGTCGCATATGATTGAAGTGGAAGGTATGATCAACAACCAACCCATTACCATTTTAATTGATTCAGGAGCTAGACATAGTTACATAGATCCTAGAATGGTGGAAAATTTACATTTGCCAAGAAGCAAGCATGGAAAATCTTGGTTAGTGCAGCTGGTTACAGGAGCCAAGAGAAGGGTTGTTGAATTGGTTAAGTCCTGTCCAGTGGACATGAATGGACTAAGCACAAGGGCTGAATTGAATATCTTAACTTTGGGTTCCTATGACTGTCTAATTGGGATGGATTGGTTGGACCAACACCATGTCATCTTAGACTGTCGTAACAAGGCATTCACTTTCCTAGATGAGGAAGGAAACCCAAGGAAATTCCAAGGAATTCCCAGAGCAGTTGCTATCAGAGAAATCTCAACAATGCAGCTGAAGAACTGTTATAGGAAAGGCTGTCAATTACTTGCTGCTCATATGGAAGAAGCACCTAAGGATAAGGTGTCAAATATTGAAGACCATGTGGTATTAAAAGATTTTGTATATGTATTCAAGTAGGTACCAGGACTACCCCCGAAGAGAGATATTGACTTCTCTATAAACCTGATTCCTAGAGTAGCTCCAGTGTCAAAAACTCCTTACAGAATGAATACACCAGAGCTGAAAGAATTGCAATTGCAGCTTGAAGAACTTCTGAAGAAGGGGTATATACGCCCAAGTGTGTCACCTTGGGGTGCCCCGATATTTTTCATGAAAAAGAAAGATGGGACATTGAGATTGTGCATCAATTTCAGATAGTTAAACAAGGTGACTATTAAAAACAAGTATCCTTTGCCAAGGATCGATGATCTCTTTGATTAGTTGAAGGATGCCAAGATATTTTCAAAAATAGATCTCAAGGAAGGATAACACCAAGTAAGGATAAAAGATGAAGACATCAGCAAGACCACCTTCAAAACAAGGTATGGTCATTATGAATTCACAGTGGTACCATTTGGGTTATCAAATGCACCCGTTGTTTTCATGTGCCTAATGAATGGTGTATTCAAAGAATATATAGACAAGTTTGTCATAGTCTTTTTGGATGACATCCTGGTGTATTCCAAGTCGGAGGAAGAGCATGAACATCATCTGAAGATGGTGTTGCATGCACTAAGAGAGCACCAACTATATGCCAAATTTAGCAAGTGCTCATTTTATCAAAAGAAGATCCATTACTTGAGACATATCATTTCAAAGGGTGGGATAACCATGGATCCTGAGAAGATAGAAGCCATTAGAGAATGGTCAGCGCCAAAGAATGTGACAGAAGTCAGATCCTTTATGAGTCTAGCTGGCTATTACAGAAGGTCCATTGCAGGATTCTCAAGGATATCTCACCTCATCACTTCCTTGCAAAGGAAGGAGAAGAAATTTCAATGGACAGAAGAATGTGAGAGAAGCTTCCAACAATTGAAGTAGTTGTTAACCAATGCTCTGATCCTGAGTATTGCAGACCCGAATGAAGATTTTGTAGTGTGTATAGACGCATGCAAAGAAGGAATGGGAGGAGTCCTCAGTTAGAATGGGTTTGTAATATGCTACGAGTCCAGGAAACCGAAGGATCATGAAAATAACTATGCAACTCATGATTTGGAGTTGGCAGCCATAATGCGCGCTCTGAGAAAATGGAGGCACTACCTCATGGGAAGTACATTCGAACTGAGAACATACCATAATGGTCTGAAGTATTTGTTTGATCAACCAACCTTGAATGCTAGGCAGAGTAGATGGTTGGAATTCCTTTGTGAGTATGACTTTGATATCAAGCATATCAAAGGAAAGGAGAACAACATGGTTGATGCACTCAGCAGAAGAGTGCATGAACTACATGCTACGACCATTAGCATGTATCAAACTGATATTAAAGGCAGAATTTTGGAAGCTACAAATGTAGATTTGCAATACCTAGAATTGGTGGCAAAGCTACAACAAGGTAAGATGCTACAGAAAATGGAAGATTATAAATTGGAAGATGATGGAACACTCTTGTACAAAAACAAAACTTATGTACCTAATTCCCAAGAGTTGAGAATTATGATCTTGAAAGAAATGCATAATGTGCCTTATGCTGGGCACCCTGGATATCAGAAAACAGTGGCAGCATTCAAGAGACATTACTTTTGGCCAGGCATGAAGAAGGAAATTGCATAATACATCGCCAGATGTATGGAGTGTCAGAAGGTTAAAGCTGAACATAGGCACCCAACAGGGTTGCTACAGCCTTTACCCATTCCTGAGTGGGAGTGGGAAGTGGTGACAATGGATTTCATCACATGATTGCCCAGAACCGACAAGCAACATGATTCCATCATGGTGGTGGTGGATAAGCTTATGAAAGTTGCCCATTTTATTTCATTGAAGACTACTCACAAGGCAACTAATGTTGTCGATACCTATATGAAGGAAGTAGCACGATTGCACAGTATTCCTAAGACAATTGTGTTTGACAGAGACCCGAAATTCACCTCAAAATTATGGAAAGGGTTATTTAAAGGATTCAGAACGAATCTAAACTTCAGCACAACCTATCACCCTAAGTCAGATGGACAAAAAGAAAGAGTAAACCGAGTGATAAAATATATTTTAAGGAAGTATGTGATGGACAAACCATATAAATGGGAATATTATCTACACTTGGTAGAATTTGCCTACAACAATGGGTATCAAGAATCACTGAAGATGAGCTTGTTTGAAGCACTTTATGGCAGAAAGTGCAACACCCCAGTAAGCTAGGATAACCTAGCTGATAGGGCAGTGGTTGGCCGAGAGTTGCTTAAGGAAATGGAAGAACAAATGCTGAAGATTAAGCAGAATTTGAAAGCTGCCCAAGATAGGAAGAAAAGTTATGCTGATAAGAACAAGACCCACAGGGAGTTTAAAGTGGGTGATCATGTTTTCTTGAAAGTGAAAGCCAACATAAGTTCCCTGAAGTTGGGAAATTGTTCCAAGTTGGCAGCCAGATATTGTGGGCCATTTGAAATCCTAGAAAGGATTGGACCAGTTGCTTATATGCTTGCATTGCTTGCATCCATGACTGTACATTATGTGTTTCATGTTTCATTGCTTAAGAAATATATACCTGATCCTAATCATGTGATTGATTGGAATGTGATTCAGGTGGAGCAAGAAGGCATCTTGCAGGTGCATCCGGTGCGTATACTGGACCAAAAAAGCAAGCAGCTCCGGAATCGAGCCATAGGGCTTGTAAAAGTCCAATGGACCTGGTACGGTCCTGAGGACGCAACATGGGAGAATGAAGATGTTATGCGGGCAGAGTACCCTCGTCTTTTTGAAGATTTTGGAAATCTTGTTGTTGTTGTGTAAATAAGTTGCACTGAGGACAATGCAAAAATAAGGGGAGGGGATTGTAATACCCCAAGGCCGAGTCCTTGCTGAATTGTAATTATGTTTATAGGCTGGTGAGCCGAGTGGTTATAAGCTAAGAGACTTATGTGTTTTATTAGGCTGGTGAGCCAAATGCCAAGGCCAACGAGCCTGATTTTGTATATGTAAGTACTCGCATCATTAATAAAATTACACTGCTGCATATAGACCGACCATGAAGAAGAGTTATGGGGGAATAAGCTCTACTAGGTAGGGTAAGAGAGGGGATGATAAGTGTCTAGGCCTAGGGGCTAAGCTAGAAGGGCTTACCTCTAAGGGAATAATATTTTATTATTATTTCCCAAAGGCTATGGTTGACTTAAGCCGTGTTGTCCTAAGTTCCTGGGAAAAGGGGAACAAGTGCTAAGTGAAACTCATGCGGCTTCAGGAAGACATGTGTCAACCTAGGCACATGCAGTTTATAGCTTGGGAAGCCAGTTCGTTGGGGGTTCGCTTCCCATTCAAGAGTTGCTTCCCATCCTTGCGTTGGGGGACCAGTTTCAAGTTTCCTCACGACCCTTATGTTTCTCGAGAGGTCTGTCACCCTCCCGATTGACCAAAGATTCACGCATTGAACCCATTATCCATCATCGTCGCCTATGTACATAGTACACACCTTTGGAATCCTGCAGTCGTACTTGAGTTTTTTTATGTGTCTCCGGTGAAGCTAGACACATTTGTATTCGCGTGAGTCGTGTTGTGTCTTAGTGTTAGGCTGTTTCCATTTTTGGTGTCCATAACTGTTTCCTGTTGTTGTCGTCACCCGTATGTTAGTTGAATGATGTTGCAGTATTACTTAGGAGATGAATTGAAGACGCATGTTTTCAGGCCTATGAGAAACTCTCCCTGGTGAGAGAGTTTGTTGGGAAGTGAGTTCTCCTGGAAGGGAGTCCCGTAGCAGCTACAATACTCTGATATTTCTGTTCCAGCATGTTGCTGAAGCCCAAGGTAAGGGAGGTGTACTAGTCGATGGACTTGTATTAGTGAAGGTGTACCCTCCTGGGGTGGAGCAGGTGTGTGGGGAATGAGGGTCTGTGGGTTGTGGGCGTAAGTGGCTCCTGGGATAAAAGATCCATCATGTTGTTTTGTGCAACTTCCTTGTTGTCCTTGCCAAGCCTAGAATTTCCTTTCCCGTTGGAGTTTAGTCCCAGCTTGGGGGTGACCCACGACTGAGCATGATGAGCAGTGTGGTCTAAGGCTGGGAGGTTCGTGGAAGGTCTGAACTCAGTTGGTGGTTTTACTCTAGTTAAAAGATAAGTATCATTTTTGTGCTTAATTATGTATGTTATGCATGTCTGTGTTTCTTGAAATGTATCACGTGTTCTATTGCATGTGGACTTACTTTCAATTCCATTTGAATCTGTATGGTAGCAATAACTTTGTGTTAATTGTTTTAAGATTCATTAAAATGCATGTCATATATATATATATATATATATGTTTTGAGAAGTGGCGTTGCTTGGCCTGTTGGTGGTAGGGGACATTACAATTTGGTATCAGAGCTAAGTGAAGTCTGTGAGAAGTGGCGTTGCCCGACCTATTGGTGGTCGGGGACGTTACAATCATGCCCTCTTCCATGTTACACGTTCTGTAGTCAACACTTCTGAGAGATACAATTTGATCCTCGGGCCCTCACCTCTGCTGGTTGTATCTTGTAGCCCTATTTTGAAGCCTGGCCGTCCGCTTTTGATAATTAGCCATCCTTAATTGTTGTTCCCCTTCCCCGCCACCTTCATACTTTTTTATGGATATGCAGTTAGTAAGCTTTAATGCTAACACTTCGTCATGAAGGAACCTTAAACATGTCATTAATGAGTGAAAGGCCTGAGGAGATCTCCCACACTTCTGCCATATACAAATTGACTACCGGACTCCCACATCATCCCTTCTTCCGTGGTTGACATTTTTCACTCAAAAGTTCTGAGGCATACAATTTGACCCTCGGGAAGTCACATCTCTTAGGGAACCATTGTCACCCTAGTTTGAATCCCGTCCGACCGCTTTCCATACTTGCCCATTTCATGGAATCTCTTTCGCGGATCCTCGGGTTGGTGGGTTCACGAAATCTCCAATTCTTAGTCACTATTTACTATGCCCGCCACCTTTGCACTTCTTTCAAATTATGCAACGACCAAGGTTTAATTCTAACATTTAATCATGCAAAAACTGTACAGACCGTCATTAAAAATAAAAAGGCTCGACGAGACAGTCACATTGACTATCGCTACAGAACTTGCCCAGAAACATGCATAAAAGATCTTGCCAGGTAATGGGATATCTATTACAAATTTCAATATATTAGCGAAAACGAGTTCGGCCTACCATTTCCCTATTCCATACTTAAGCCATTTTTTTTACTGCGGGTTCTCGGACAAGCAGGCTCACGATTACGCTTCCATTGTTTTGTGGCCTGTAAATAGTACCTAGAGTTCCGCAATATACAAATTGACCTATGGATTGTCCCATCATGCTCTCTTCCGTGTTATGCGTTTTGCACTCAAAAAGTTCAAAGACATACAATTTGACCCTTGGGCCCTCACCTCTAATGGTTGTCCCTTGTAACCCTATTTTGAAGCCCGCCTGACCGCTTTCGATAATTAGCCACTCCTTAATTGCTCTTTCTCGTCCCCACGACCTTCGTACTTCTTTCTAAATATGCAATTAGTAACCTCTGATGCTAACAACTCATCATGTAGGAACTGTCAACATTCTCATTAATGAGTGAAATGCTCGAGGAGATCTCCCATTAATACTCATTAAACCAAGATCTATGGAGATTTATGTTATCCCTTTCGATTGTTCATCTCAAACAACATGGAATATCTTTCACGGGTCGTCGCATTGACACGTTCACGAAATCTCCAATACTTAATTGCTCTTCGTCGTACCTGCCATCTTCGCATTTCTGGGTATGTAATTACCAGTCTTTAATGATAACAACACATTATACAACAACCGTTGAGATTGTCATTAATGAGCGAAAGCTCAAGGAGATCTCCCATTCACATGCATTGGACCAAGATTTGTGGAGGTTTATATTATCCCTTCCAACTCTTCATTTCAAACATCGTATGGAGCAAACGAACGTTCTCATAAACTTATGGTAGTAGCTTGACAATAGTTCCGTGGAGATACAATGAATATCTTCGGGCATAAGGACCAAAACTTCCAGTGATCCTGGGAATACTCTTACTATTCATCCCATTCCGCTCATAACGAAGTGATTTGGGCCTCTCAAATCACTCGTGCAGGCTGCGTCCCTGAGGTTTTTTACTGTAAGGAGGTGGTCTCTTAGTGCACCGAAAAATATATTTCAAGCCAAAGAATTATTCCACTGCATGACCATTCTCCTGTTTCTTTGTCACCTCAGGTCTTCCACAAGATCTTAAGATTGCCAGAGCCAACATTGACCTTCAGAGGACAAGACTGCAAGTAGTTCCTAGAAAAACATGATAATGGGTTGGACCTCTTACCCGAGTTCCTCGAAGACCCGACAACAGTTCTTGAAGATATCACAAAGTTGCAGGTCAGTTCCTTTAGAAATACATTCCGGGAAATTGCTTGGCTGTTTACAAGAATAACAGGACAGGAATCCATGACAAGCATTTCCCACATAGTTCTTTACATTTTGTACTTCACAGTCAAGGAACAATCCATTTTTTTATTGGGGGAAGCTAATTTCCATTGAGATTTGTTCCCAATTTTCACGATTCAAAGAAGAGAATAAATTTTATATGTCATCCTACTTGATTTTCACGATATCACATTGTTGTTTGTTTCCAAAACAGTCTCTATCCAAGAAGATAAACTATGAATTTGACCCAGTAACATTTTGGTACCAGGCCTTGTGGAGGCACAAGGCCTCCCATTGTTTTATGAGATTTTTAATGACTTTGTCTCGGTTTTCAAAGATTTATTGTTAGGAAAGGATGCTCCCCGGATCTCTGGCCAGGCAACCAAGTTTTTGGACAGGAAGGGGACACTTGAAGAAAAGGAAAATTACAGTGTAATAATGATATTTGGCTCCAAGTAAAATCCTGCTTTCCTTCCATGTCACATCACGGACAAGATGTTTGTTACATAAATAGCAAGGTAATACAACTACTGGTTGCGTTTTTTCCATGGAAAGAGAAAAAAAAACAGTTCATTCCTCTGCCCTAGAAAGTCGGGGACTTCGTGTTCAAAAACGACAACAAGATTGATGAATTTGCAGGCCATTTCAAGAACTTGAACCTAAAATATGTTGAAAGGCTAAGAGGGTTCAACCCTAATGGGATTTTTTGAGAACATTTACTATCAGTTGGCTTTAACAATTTTTTTATCCATACACGCTTGACCGAAGACAAAGACAATGACGACAACACTCCTGCTCCCGACGATGGCGACGTAGAGACATTGCAAAGCGCAATTGAATTGTACAGACAACAGGGAAAAGAATTTGGTGAGAAGAGTGTCCAGTCCCCGTCCAACACTCCCAAGAGCACGACATCACAGAGCATCGCTTCAATGACCCAGCCCAGTAAGAAAGCAACCCATAAATCTTCAAATGAAGGAGGAGATAAGAACTCTCCTCGTGGAAAAATTGATAGTTGTCACAAGCTTCCCATGACGAAGAAGAGAAAAAACATTGTAGGGCAGGCGGAAGAGCCCGAAACTAAAAGTGAGGACATGAAACTTGAAACTGTTGTGGATGATGTGTTTTGCAAAGTTGATCCGCCCACGGATGCGATGTACCATAGTTCGACAATGGAAATAGCTGAGACCAACATTTTTGATGAAGATGAATCCTTCGTATTCCAGAGCGTTGTTTTTGACAACCAATCTAAACATTTAATTATTGAAAAGAGAGATGTAACAAATAAGAAAGGGAAATCTCGTTCAGAGATTAACCTTAGGAAAATGCAGCCGTTCCAAATCTCCCAATTTCACCGTGCAACCACAGATGCTCTTGATGATTCCATTGGAGGAATTGAAGCGAAGAATGCCATAATGAACAACCAAATCAAGGAATTGGAGGAGGCCTTGATTCCTACCCCATTGTTTGTCAGTCCTTTAGCAAAAACTGTGATTGTCGCCCCTGCAACCAAGTTAAAAGGATCCTCTAGCCTCCTCACATCCTATAGAGGCTATGTAGATAAGAATATAAAGAAAATAATGGAGCTAATTACTGAAGCCTGGGAAACATCACAAAATATAACTTCCTTTCGAACGAGGGCAAATGATTTGCATGAACATTTGCTAGCGAATTTAAAAAATGAAGAACGTTTCTATCTACAGACGGTGATCCCTTTTGGCAACCATATCATCAACATCTCAGATCTGAAAAGAAGACAAGAGGATCTCCCCTCCCCAAACCGGATCAAACAATTATAAGCATGCTGGAAAGAGAAAGTTAAGAACCTACAACTCATTGTCGAATCATGTGAACAAGCCATATCAGAGAAATAAGAATTATTCAGAAACCTGACCCAAATAGACTTAGCCGAAAGTACCAACGAGGTTCAAGACCCAAACTTAATCCTCAACTTCTTGTCCTTAACCAATCAAGCCTTCGATGAACAAGTTGATATTTTAAAGGGGTTGTCTTTATAAAAGTTTTACAACATCCTTGAATATGGTCAAGATGATGCCGAGAACTGGCTAGTGGACTATTCGACACACAATGAAGAAATTGAACAGGCTTTGCATAGTATTTCTATCGATCTAAGGAAATTAGAAAACGATCTTTTCAACATAGAAATCTGGGATGAAATCAACGTGCCCCCCATGAGAAGCTACATTGAAGAATGGCTCCAAAGGAGAATGGACAAGCTCACCGACAAAGGGCAACAACTGGTTGGAACGATTCTAGTGGTCATCGACGAGAGCAACAAAAAGGCATCAACTTCATAGTAAGTCTATACTGATCACATCTTGTTTTCTTTATCAATCCAGTTATTCTACCTCTTTAAATAGAAATCTCTAACCAAAGACTCATAACTTCCTATTTCTTCTTTTCAGGTTTTCCTCTCTACCGTCACACACTTCTTCTTTCTACAGTCTTAGTTCTTGTACTTATTTATTTTATGGTCCGCGAGAGCCCCAATCCCAATCTATATGACAAACACATTTAAATTTCCACAAACATGTAACTATTCCAGAAATATGTAACAAACATTATTATTTTTGGATAAATTTCAAAGAAAACTAATTCGGGAACAATTTCGACGGTGCCTTGTGGGCTGCTTTCGGAATGCTAAATTTTTTTCTTCAACTATGCTGGATGTCAGGAAATTGTGTTTATTATATTTGAATGTTTAATGTGTGTGATTCCTGGTCCTTTTTTCCAGGAACATTTATTTCAAAAAAAAAAACAAAAAAAACTACTACTACTATCCTTTTTTATTGCTTCAAGTCATTACGACAGAAATTTTCTAAGTCCCATATCTGAACTATACACACCCTAGGAAAAAATTTAAACAAGAGTATCACATCTATAAAAAAACGTAGTAGGATTGACATCCTCATTCACATATTAACCCCATATTAATATAATATTATGATTAACTAATTCGAGAGGTTCTTCGGGGGGTCATCTACCAACCCGATGTCTTATGGCTGGCGTGTGACACACTGGCACGAGTCATCTTTTGAATGGATACCACCTGTACTTAAAACTGCTTCCCACATATCTCTGCTGCTTCGGGCTTCTATTTCTCCCTCGGTCTCGCCATAACAATGCATTTATTCCCATTCCAACCTAGCAGGGACTACGCTACCATGCAACACTTGTTTAAATATTGTTGTTGGTGTATTTGGTGAATACGTTTTGCATTAATATTTTTCTCATTTATGCGTGAGAAATTTTATAAGACATTATTTGAAAATTTATAAGATATTATTCATATCAAAAATTTTGTAAATCCAAAAGTTGAGCTTAAGATGCAAATCCTAGAAATAATATCATCCTTCCAATTCTCATATCATATTTTATGAATTGTCTTTATAACCTAGAGATGAATTGATATCTCTATTTTTAAATATTTTGAAATAATATATATGAATATAAAATGTATTTCTTTTATTTCTAAAGAATGTTACAAATTATTTATATAATAATTTATTTGTATTTTAATTAGTTATAATTAACACTTTTATTGTTTGTTCTTCTCCCTTGACTTCAATTCATAATTTATAATAATAATAATAATCTATTTTTAAGATCACGACCAAGCCACACTAAATTGGTGTATGAGACCGCCTTGTTTGTGGGACAAAGGACCCCTTTTGCCCAACGATTTAACTGGTAAAGTCTACAGAGGTATACATACCCTAACCCCCTCTGGATTTGAACTTATGACCTCTTAAAAGGAAACACATGTTTTTAACCATTAGACTCACTCAAACTGTATTTTTAGATGAATTGATATCTCTATTTTTAAATATTTTAAAATAATATATATATAATGTTACAAATTATTTCTATAATAATTTATTTGTATTTTAATTAATTATAATTAACCGTTCTATTTAGTTATAATTAACCGTTCTATTGTCTCTTCTTCTCCCTTGACTTCAATTCATAACCAATAATATAATAGTGAAATCATAAAATAGCATTGCAGGGAGTGGTTGACATAGTAAGTTGAAAAGATTTAAATTGATTACCATTATCAAAGCATTTGGAGTTTCAAATATGAACATCAACATCTTAACATTAGCTCCAATTTAGAGATGGATGCAACATGTATTATAAAGCAACTTTTTCAAAGAAAGTAATTTTTTTTTTAGAAATTGTTTGTGGCAGAATACATATTAACACATTTGTAAGAAGACTTTTGAGTTGATTATTGTTATCAGTAATTCAATTTTGTAATAAATTTTTTTATTGGTGGATTTGGATGATATACAAATTTGGAATTTACATAATCAGAAATTGATTGAATTTTGGATAATCTAGATTTATTTAAAAATGACAAAAATTTTAGGGGTGTTATTTCATCATGCACAAAACTTAGAACGTGGTGGAATTTTGCTCATGCCTAAAATTTATGTCGATTTATGTCGGTTCTTATTAGATTTGTGATCATTAGCTCCAATTTAGAGATGGATGCAACATGTATTATAAAGCTTTCAAAGAAAGTAATTTTTTTAAGAAACTGTTTGTGGCAAAATACATATTAACACATTTGTAAGAAGACTTTTGAGTTGATTATTGTTATTAGTAATTCAATTTTGTAATAATTTTTTTATTGTTGGATTTGGATGATATAAAAATTTGGAATTTACATAATCAGAAATTGATTGAATTTTGGATAATCTTGATTTATTTAAAAATGACAAAATCTTTAGGGGTGTTATTTCATCATGCACAAAACTTAGATCGTGGTGGAATTTTGCTCATGCCTAAAATTTATGTCAGTTCTTATTAGATTTGTGATCAGAGAGAGGGTCATTTTACTACAAGATTAGCTTGCTCCTTATCAAAATACTTCAAGTAGAAAGATAAGTTATTGGAATCTAGGAAGTGGTATAATGTATATGGTTCACATGGTGAGTTAAAAGTGACTTCTTAAAAGAGAACAACTTTAAGAAATTGGCATAGCCATAATATTACAAATTAATGTATTTGTAAGACATCATCTTAACAGTCGCGTCAATCTAAGAAGTGTTACAATGATCAAAATCTGGACCAAGGGGTCAAATTTTAGCTCAAAAATAAATGTTCTCGGAATTGCCTCAAATCGGACGTGAGCGTAGC
>CBVK0100734262.1:0-22089 GCA_900067695.1 Picea abies
GGTCAGATTTATTCACTAACCTATCAACATTGAAAATTTAAAAGAACTTGATCATGCTTGAATGGTATGACCAAGTTACTATTATTGCATGGGGCTTTTTTGTTTCAATTCTTTTGTCCCCTCTTTTCTTTTTCTTTTTCTTTTTCTTTTTCTTTTCTTTTCTTTTCTTTTCTTTTTCTTTTCTTTTTGCAAAATGAAAAATCAATTTCCAATAAGAACACTAGATACAGATAATATCCATAATATCCAAGTCATAAGTTGATTCCCATAATTTATGGGGTGATAACAAGGTCAACGGATACCGCGCGCAGTAACTAAAGTGTGCGCAATATTAAGGTCAGCGAACCTTTATGTATATGATATGCATTATAGGCTGGTGAGACAGTATTATAAGCCAGAATGCTTATGTTTTGGAACTAGGCCAGAGCACCTAGATGTTAAAGGCCAGTGCGCATGTTTTGTATATCTCTCATGATTAATATAAAATACATCGTTGTGCACAGACCGACCACAATAAAAGAGAAGGGGGACTAGATTCCACCAAATAGGGATAGGGAGGGCCTCAAGTTAAGACCAGGGATAAGCTAGAGAGCTTAAAGCCGAAAAGAAATATTATATTAATATTTCTTAAAAACATAAAGTACAGATAATTAGTTTATCCTAAGTCATAAAGTAGGGGACAAGTGTATCAGAGTAGCTTCCAACATGACAAGTGCCAAGTTGGAGACATGCATACTTATTGCCGAGACTTAGTTCCTTTGGGGGGATCGACCATTATGGGGGGAGAAGAGAGGGGTGGATCAATTGCTGAGAATCTTACCATTTTTCCTTCGACCAGAGAACTAATATCCGGGGATACATTTCGTCGGTCCTTGAGCTATCCTCATATCTTCCTACCATCATACCCATACCATATCGATAACCATTCATGTTGGTGTACCTGTCAGCTTGGGAGCAGGATTGAAGAGGCGGGTTGTCAGGCCAGTGAGCAATTCTCTGAGTGAGATAATTGTTGGGGATCGATTTCCTGAAGGTGCTAAATTGTGGCTACAGTGCTCTAAGACTTCTGGTCCTACTTGTTGTTGAAGCCCTAGAAGGGAAGTGGGGTAGTCGAAGGATTATTGAGTAGAGAAGGGGCACACTTCCTTGGGTGGGACAAGCATGTGGGGAAGGAGAGGTTGTAGGTTGTGGTTGACTGAACACCTGAGAGGGAGTCCTTCCAGTTGACTGTGTACCTTTATCCTGGTTAGGAATCCCTTACCCAGATGGAGTCTAGTCCCAGCTCGGGGGCGACTCACTATTGAGAGTGATGAACAATGTAGTCTAAGGATGGGAGGTTCATGGACAGTCAGCACGCAGTTGGTGACATTCCTACCAAGATAAGTATCGGTTATGTGATGAATTTACATGCTGCATTGTCATTTATGTGTTATTTTATGGGTTTTATTTCATGTGTGGTCATAATTGTCTGTATGTTTAAGGGTATACCCCTGTGTACGTTGCTTGTTTGTGTTTACTATTAATTCAGCCTAAAAATCATATATTTATAGAACACAACTATTTGTTTATACTTTATATGTGAAGCTTTTGCTAGAGCATTGTATGTATATGTTTAATTGCATGTATTTTAATATGTATGTATGCATGTGTGTATATATATGTATTTGAAGAGAAAAGTTATGTGAGATAGCTCAGTTGAATACTGGGGTGTTACAATATGTCGTCAGAACTAAGTTAAGTGTCTGAGTAGTGACATTCCCTGGCCTGTTGGTGGCCAGGGGTATGTTACAATAATAACCTGCAAAAGAAACTAAAACAATTAAGTTATAAACAACAATTTATACAGTAAGAAAGAAAAATGACAATTCACGTACAGAAAATGAATAAAAAGACAACTACGCTATTCAATTAACAAGAAAACTCATTGGCTATTCACCCAGA
Organism: Picea abies; assembly: GCA_900067695.1. Classification (NCBI taxonomy): domain Eukaryota; kingdom Viridiplantae; phylum Streptophyta; class Pinopsida; order Pinales; family Pinaceae; genus Picea; species Picea abies. Next base: position 1,942 of record CBVK0100734262.1, read on the forward strand.
CTATTGGTGGGCCACCCAGTAAGTCGTGGTTACTCTTCAAAGGTGAACCATGAGCTTCAACAACACGGATTCACCATTAAAATTGAAAACGCAATCTTTACATAGTTTTAGCAAAATGAAAATAGCAAAACAAAGTGAAATTGTCTTTTTCTCTCTAACACTCTACTTAACAATTGTCTAACCACTGAGGTGGTATTTACAGTTTTTACGAGCTGAGAGGTCGACCACTGGAAGGGTCGACCCTCTCTAAAAACAACAAATCGCATTTAATTCACTCTAATTGCTGGTGGCTTCTAGAAATAAGGCGAGCCAATAATCGCCCAGCGTAACAACCCAAATCGAGTTGTCAGAAGTTCAATAGTTGGAGGCCACGAGAACAAGAAAAACCCATGTCTCTGATTCTCCCATCGTTGGTCACTGATATGCTAACCACCAAATATCCCATGTTTTTTTTGTAAGATGGAGTGTCGGACAGAGTGTCAGATGGAGTACTAGACTGAGTGCCAGATGGAGTACCAGACTGAGTGTCAGATGCAGAAACGAGCTATGATTTTGCTCTGTGACACACAAAACATGAATTAGTTCCCTGGAGTCATAAAAACATACTAAATCATACTCAATATCATCATAAAACATGAGTTATGCATACCTGGTATGAATCATAGTGATTCAACATAAAAATCTCTTCAAAACTCTTCAAAATAGGAAAACGCATATACATACCAACCAAAAGGGATATAATTACCATCGTTAAATCGATCATATCACAGGCCCAACATTACCCCCACACCTAATATTTTGCAAGTCCCACTGCAAACAAAAAGAAATTTCCCCTCATGACTAAGCTTGCTAAGGAGGATCAGCTTTAGAAGCTTCTCCTTCTTATTGTGAAGATTTTGTCTTATGCCTCTTATGTTGCTTCAGTTGTGCTCTGAGGCTGCTGTTGGATTTGGTCATCTCGTCAACCAACCATTGAACTGAACTTACCTTTTCTTGGAGGACTGCATTATCATGGTGAAGATGTGTATCCAAAGTTTTCCTATGTTCCAATTGTTGCAGTAGCTGAAAATTTTCTTGTTGTAATTTCTCCATGGCTGGATCAGGATCATATTTCTCGGAAGAAGGCTTAGATCCCTTGAAAGATGTAGAGTGTCTATCATTCTTAGGATCTGGGGTAGGCATCAGTGAGGTATGAGTAATAGGGGGTTGATGAGGAGAAGTAGGTTCATATTTTGTCTTCCTTCGAGGCTTCAATTCATCTGCAGATACTTCCCTAAGTCTTTTTTGAGGACTATCGATATCGGAGGACACTTGGATAGGGTCTGGAGTGGTCAGGGATTTTGCATAAGGTTTTCCTCTTGTGCTCTGAGTACTCTTTCGAAAGGGTCCTCTATCAAACAGATTGGGTACTCTCCTATTTGTGGGAACTATAGGAAAGTCTTGTTGAATCACTTCTTGTATATTTTTGGGTGTAGGGTCAAGGGATATTGAAGGTATCTGAAGATCAACAATATGCTTTGTTTGATCTTTACTCTTGGTCTTTTTACCCGTTGAGGATGCAGGGGTTTCAAAAATCTTCTTAGATTTTTGTTCTGGTAAATAAATGGTTTGTGCATGAGGGTTTGGAGTCCTTGGAGAGTGGGGCTTGGATGGACAAGTAGTCCTTATACCAAGTGTCTTTTTTCCAGTCTTAATTGTCAAGTGAGGGTTTGCAAATTGATAAATGAATTCATCCCAAGTTTGCCCCTGTTTTTCTAATTCGGCTAAAACAAGGATTTTGATCAGGCCGTGGTGAAAGAGGTTATTGTGGGGGTTGGTTACATTCTTCCTCACTTGAGAGGACATCTTCTCCAAGCTCTTTATAAAGTAGAAGGGAAAATCCAATGGTTTTTTGAACTGAAAATGAGCTAACAGTCTAAAGTGACAGGCTTTAAAGGTGGAATATCTACCTTCACATGTGATTAACCTGGTGATGACTATGAGAGGGTTGATCAAATCCTCTTTTATCCACTCCTTGGAATATCCATTGGCTCTTGATATGTTCTAAAATTCTGTCTTAAAAACCCTGTTATAGTTTGATCGCAGCAGTTGGTGGTTTTTAAACCATCTATATCCCACTCTTGGAAGCTTTTTGGTTGTGGGTATGGATTCCTCTGAGACCCCAAAGGTGAGATACCCCACACGCACTATATTCCCATCAAAACCAAGGGAAAATTGCATTGAGATTCCATCATCGTGGACCTGCAAGTGGGATAAAAATGGCCCCCAACCTGCGCGCAAAAATACCTCCCTGCACTGTGTGAATTCAAGAATGGTGAAGAGGTATGCATAGGAAGAGGGCTCATACCTTTTTGGCATCGTGATGATGTGAAGGAATGTTCAGAAGGAGAAATTCACCAATAAATGGATCAGGCCAAGGGATGATGTGATACGAATAGAGGCCGAGCGTAATTTGAATAGAGGAACAAATAGCGGAGGCTGAGTGCATTTTAAAACAGGGCAAATGCAAATGGAAGAGGTGAATTAGAATAATAGGATAACCCAATCCCATTTTTGAATGTGCCTAGGGTGGAATTGGTTGCACACATGCGCGCACGAGTTTCCATGTGTGAGCAATTTCGAATTCGAAGGAACATTTTTTGGGGGCAATCTTAAGGATACACATTTAGATCAATGTCCAAGTCTTTTGACTTGGACATTTGATCATGAAAATATCTAATGTTTTCATCTTTAATCTTGATTTCCCTAAACCAATTCAATTAAATGTCATTGATTCCTGGTTACTTGAAATTGTGGACAGTTACTGGTGTGTATATTCATATGGTGCTTCATTCAACACCTGATACGACACTTCATATGACACCTCATACAACACTTCATACGATACCTCTGTGTTAAATACATTTTTACCTCTTGTAATGAATAGCCTGCAATATTGAAATAGTTTTGATAGTCACAATGATTAAGAGCAGAGGTAGAGTGTTCCATTATTGTTTATTTTTCCACCATGCTCACTCAATCCACTTACATAGAACATGAACTGTCAAACCTACAATGAACAACCTGTAACGAAAATGAACCAGTAAAGTGGTATGTTAAGGATATATACAACAATTTATAGCACACACGAGATTTAGCACTTCAAAATAAAATGACTGCTGATGTAATAACCTATATCATGAAAACAATACAATTTTTTTTACAAAGATGTCCTTCTCTAGGAAATAATCATTTGTCAACTCATGAACCCCTCCCCCACACCTAAGTATTGTGATACCTCACAATCAAAAGTATAGGAAACCAGTCAGTTCTCCCAATAGCCGAAGATTTACAGTTTGTGAAGTGTAAGGATAAATTTCACATATTGGTCTGACAAGACGGTTAGAAGATGGCCCCACCTATAGGATAAGATATCATATATATAGATAAGAAGAGGTAGGCAAGAGAGTTTCAAGATAGTCTGAGAGTTAGTTCCCAATGGAAAGTTTATGGAGTTCATTAACCTTAGCTTAATCATACATACTTCATGTCAGCTTTGTCTACAAGTAAATTTGTACATCAGGAAAAGTTTAAATTTATTATTTATTTTTTGTCAGATTGCCATCCTCGCTAGGTAGAATACCCCACTGCCAGCAAGCCTGTTCAGTCCTTCAGTGGGTTTACCTAGTCATACCACAAGCTGGTACCCACTACCAGAAGACCTGTTTAGTATCCCGACGGGTTAGCCTCTTACACCCTCAGAGACTAGCCCTCCATCTTTTAAGATTTTAGTATAAGATTTATTTATGCAAGAAGATGGGGGGACAACTCTAAAAACAACTTTTTCTTTCCTTTTTTTTTCAATTGGGATGGTATTTATGTTAAAGGATGACTTTCCATTATATTCCTTAGTGATTGTCCTAATGTAAGGGGTACTTAAGCGAGTGTGGCCTATCTAAAGATATGATATAATCAAGCTATTTAATGTGTAGTGGATGTTACCATTGAGAAAGAACATAAAGGTATCTCTAGGCTCAACTCACTTTATTATTTTGTAATTTATTGTGATGTTTCCATGACTAACCGCTAATCAGACCTCCTTGTTACTTTTTAATAAAGATACTTTACTCACTTACTCAGGTTTCTTGGGAAAACTATACAAGAGACCTCTAAGCTTGATGGTTACAGTATCACTTCCTTATACAGTGGTGAAGATTTTCAAGAGCAACTGCTTTTTAGAATGCATGAAGAAAAAGAGAAGATGAACATCTTTGCAAAAATATGGCTAATTACAACAAGTCATTATTCATTTGATGCTTAGCAGACAACAAGGTTCAAGTGTAACGATGTTTTGAAGAAAAAACCTTCTTTTATATTTTCTTGAAACTGTCTACTCCTGGTGAAATAAATACCTTCAGAGCTCTCTAGAATTTCTTATCAACAAAATTAAAAATTATTTACATATGTACAGTAGAAAATTTAGAAAAATTTCAAGAACAAGGGGGGACTTCCCCATCTACTAACGCCAATGCCTTATCAATTGACATGACCTATGGAAAATCCTCTTTAGACATGGGCTTATGATAAAATTTGAGTCGGTGTCCATTTACTACAAAGGAGACTTGTCTATCGTCAATTGTTTTGATTTTCATAGCTACATTGTCATATATAGTGACTACCTCGTAAGGGCCAAACCACCGGGTGGTGAGTTTTCCTTTGAACGTTTTAAATCAGGAATCAAACAACAAAGCCCAATCACCAGTTTGGAAGTTTTTCTTCTTAATAAACTTGCCATGCCACTTTCTCCTCTGGTTTTGGACTAATATTATTCATTGGATGGCATCTTTCTTGATCTCATCCAACTCGTTCAATTATAGGGCTCGTTGTTTCTGAGCCTCATCTAATTTGAATCCCAATTTTGTGGAAATACGGAAGGTCCTTACTTGGAATTATATTGGTAGAAGTACTTGTTTATCGTACACTAGATCAGAAGGGGTGTGTCTGGTGGTGTTTCTCCAGGTGGTCTGGTAAGCCCACAAGGCCTCTGGAAGCCTATCGGCCCAATCCCAATGATGTAATTGAAAAGTATTGGTTAAGATAGCTTCTAGAACTTTGTTTTTAGACTCTACCTGGCCATTATCTTGTGGGTGGTATGGAGAATATTTACAGTGTTTAATCTCATATTTCTCTGTTAGCTCTCTCATCAGCTTGGAAGTGAATTGAGTGCCCTGGTCTGTAACAATTTCACGAGGGACACCGAAGTGGGTAAATATGTCTTCATAAATGAATTCGACAATAGAATTTTATATGGCCCTGAATAGAGATTTTTCCTCTACCCACTTGGTGACATAGTATGTACAAACCAAAATATAGTTCTTCTTATGGGACATGGGTGAAATTGGTCCTACAAAGTCAAGGGCCCATTTTTCGAAGGGTTCTATCATAACTTGGGCATGCAAGGGAATTTCGCCAGCTGACGTAGGTCTTCCGATCCTTTGGAAATGATCACAACTCCTCACATACTTGGCAACATCTTTGAAAATGCTAGGCCAATAATATACTAAATGTAACACCTTATATGTTGTACGTTTGTCAGAAAAATGGCCACCACATGGTCCATCATGACAACTTCGTAGTATTTCTGGTACTCGTCCTTTCGGACACATTTACAAATAATCAGATCAAGACCTATGTGAAAAAGTTTGTGGCCAACCCAGGAGTAATTAGCACTATGTGTAATAATTTTATACTTTTCATGAGGTGACAAATGAGACAGTAACTTCCTAGTAGCCAGATAGTTTTCCATATCTACAAACCACAGGGTATTTACAGAGAGGGAAAAAAGGTTCTCATCTAGGAAACTATCATCTACAGGGATATCATCATCCTCATTTTTTATTCGTGAAACAAAATCATCTACCAAGTTATCCTTTGCTAGTCGGTCAAGAACGATGATGTTAAACTCTTGCAATAGCAAGAGCCACCTAGTCACTTGGCCATTAGTTATGGGTTTATTCATGAGAAATATAATGGCGGAATGATCTGTATGTACAAATACTTTGTAACCTGTAATATAATGATGAAAATTATTGATAGCATGAACTACTGCCAAGAATTCCTTCTCAGTAACTATGTAGTTTAACTCAGCAGGGGACAAGTTCTTGCTTACAAAATAAATGGCATAGGATTGTTGGTCCTCTTTCTACCCTAATACTCCTCCTATTGCGGTGTTGGAGGCATCAATAGATACGTGAAATGGGAGAGTCCAATTGGGCCCTCTAAGAACCGGTGCCACAGACAACTTAGCTATCAAGGTTTCAAAGGAAATTTGACACTGCTCAGTCCAAACAAAATCAACATCCTTTATTAACAATCCAAACATAGGTGCAACAATCTTTGTAAAAGTTTCAATAAACCTCCAATAGTATCCAGCATGTCCAATAAATATTATCACCTCTTTCTGAGTCTTGGGGGGTGGAAGTCTGACGATGACCTCAATCTTTGTAAGATCAACTTTTATCCCTTCAGATGAAACATGATGTCCTAGAACCACTCCTTTAGTCAACAACATTTTACATTTTTCATGACTTAGAGACATGTTCATTTCTTAGCATATGATAAGGACTTTTTCTAAGTTATCTAAGGCTTCCTGGTAAGTATTTCCATAAACTGTGAAGTCATCCATGTATACCTCCACACAATCATGAATAAGATCAGCAAATATCCCTAATACTACTCGTTGAAATGTGGCAGGAGCATTACACAATCCAAATGGTAAGACCCTATAGGCATAGGTGCCCCAAGGACAGGTAAAGGCGATCTTGTCCTGGTCCTTGGGTGCTATGAGGATTTGATTGTACCCATTGCACCCATCTAAAAAGGAGAAATACTTCTTTCTAGACAGGGTATCCAAAACTTGGTCAATGAAAGGAAGAGGGAAGTAATCCTTCAGAGTGGCTTTGTTGAGTTCCCAGAAATTAACACAAATTCTCCATTTCCCGGTCACTTTATTTGGAACCACTACAAGTGGGGATACCCAGTTACTATCAGACATGGGATAAATAAATCTGACATTTAATAACTTTTGGATCTCCTCTTTTACTATATCTTTGAGTGTTGGGTCATCCTTCTCTAGGGTTGCCTAATAGGTGTTACTTCACCCTAGGTATATATGTGATGGATGCATGTGCTAGGGTGTATACCCTTCATGTCAGTGTATTCCCAGGAAAATGCTCCTTATTGTTATTTAAGGATACTTACTAACTATTTTTGTTGGTCTGCATCTAGCCCGGAGTTATATGTAAAACATTCCCTGGACTAATCTCGTAGGGCATAGTATAAGACATGGCAGACTCATCTATCTTGAAGACAAAATATGTCGGATACAAAATGGATGGGTCCAATTGTTCCTGAAATTCTTCCCCAAACATGTACTCAAATTGGGGAAACGATTGTGGAAAATCGACACATGTGATCGCAGAAATGAACTGGTATAGCACATTTTTCGTTGTGTGCTCCTAAAGTTCCCATGCACGTTCACTTGGAAATACGAGTTCTTCCTAGTCCTCATTCTCATATGGACACTCAATCCACCATATATTATCCATGATAGGTTGAGTTGGAGGGTATATGGTGAGCTTCTGGATAGAGAGTCCATTTGAGATGGTCATTTCTCCCTCTCTACAACCAATAAATGCATTGGTTGTGGCTAACCAAGGTCTTCCCAAGATAACGAAATGGCCTTTGGTAGGATATTTTTAGTGGATGATGAGAAATTATACTGAGTACTCCCATGAGGCTAAGGTAACTATGATATCATCCAAAATTACTTCAGGTATAATCCTAGTCTTATATGCTAATTCCAAAATGGTTGGGATATGTCTAAGAAGAGGTTTTAACTGTAGTTCCTCCAAGGTAGTAGCATTCATAACATTGATGGCTGCCCCTAGGTCTATGAGAGTGTTTCCAATGGAGACCTCATTAATGGTTATGTTCACTATGGGGTTTCCTGGGTTTTGTTAGCTTTGGCTGCTCTGATATGTATTCAGAAATTTCTCCTATCAAATGTATTGTAGGAGGGTCCTTCTGCTTCCTACCTGGCTTCTTAATACACAATTATTTGACTACCTTACTGTAGATTGGAATATCCTTAATGGCTTGAAGCAAGGGAATCCTAACACAAATATTCTTCAATTCATTCAATATGTCAAATTTCGGTCAGGTGGTAGGTTTCTCGATTACTAATCTATCTTGATAAGGAGGGGCCTTCGTAATTTGTGAAGGTTCACTTTGGGGAAGCTTGGGTTCTTGATCCTTAGGAATAATAATATCTTCCCACCTAGTGTCATCCGTGGGTTGTTTAGTGGTTTCTTCTTCTTCTTCTTCTTGGATGACTACTGAAGGTCTCTGCCTATCCAGAAATTTTCTCGATCTTATTTGAATCTCCTGTAATGGGACAAGAGTAATAACATATATTGGGAAGGCCTGCATCCCAACATTGTGAAGAGGTTGAGGGGGCTTATTATTGGGATTTGGCACTAGTTGTGCCAGTAATAGTGTCAGTCTTGGGGAGCTTGTATTCTGATATTGTAGCGGTTTTTGTTGTGGAGTAGGAGGTAAAGGTGGTGGAACAAAACCTAATAGAATTTGTGGAGTGTTCAGTGGAAACTGAGGATAAGGATGGTTGGACATAGGGATAGGTGGAGCTTGTGGGTTTCCTTGGTTATGCCCTCCTCTCCATCCTTGAAGCTAAGAATGTTGGTACTATGTAGACCAGTTTTTCCAACTTGGTGAGTTCCATTGTTGTTTTTGTTGATAATAGGGTGGAACTTTAGATTGTATATCTAGGTATGTGGGTTGGTTCTTAGGTCGCCATGGCCTCCTAGGTGCAAAAGAGGACTCCCCAGGATCCCGACTCCTATAGATGGCTAATAAATCGGGCAATAATGGACATTTTTTAGTTGAGTGGTCCTCCATGTAGAAGCCACAAACTGAAATGTTATCTAATGGGCATTCCCTTGAGGAATGCTTCCTCCTGCATCTTGGGCAATATGTGCTCATTGCTGCATTTTCCTCCTCCTGTTTCTTTTTAATTTTGAGGGTGTCCAACTAGGAGCATATTGTGCTTAAGATATTTGTATTAAAGTTCTCTAAAGGTTCCCTATATTTTCTCTCATGATACCACCTGACCTAATTGGTTTTAAGTTTCTATTATAAGGGTCACAAACATTCTTTCTTGTTTTAGCTCTACTCCTTGAGTAATTCTTACACATTTCACATATTTCGGCAAATGGTTTATGAAATATGTCACATGATTCCATCACGTTAAGCATCTTTAGGTATTCTTTTGAAATTTCCTTAAGGAAAAGATCCCTAACTGCATCCTCTAGGAGGTCATGGTATTTTGACTTCTGGGAGATGTATGTAAACCGTTCCATATAGTCCTCAAGATTCTCGTCTTCTAATTGTTGGATTTTGAAAATATCATTACGATATTCTTTGGTCTTGCAATAGTCTTGGTGTTTTTTAAGAAAGATATCTTTCATGGCTTCCTAGGACCTAATACTAGATTCTCCCAACCCCATGAACCATCTTGGTGCAGAGTCCTTGAGGGTGGCAGGAAAGAGTTTTAGTTTATGGGCATCTTGTAAGTAATTGTAGCTCCTACACAAGATGTTGAATTCAAATAGGAAGGTATCTAGATCTTCACTGCTTTTACCATAAAAGGTGGGTAGTGCTGAGAGAGGAATATTTTTCATATTGACATTTGGGGTGGTGTCCAAAATTGGAAACCCGGAGGTAGTTTCAGTTTGGTTTCCTGCTTCTTCTTCCTTCCCGTGTCTTACATTGTTATGATCCTCCTGATCATCCATACTGGCTTGGTTTCCAAAAAGAGAGTACTTAAGTGGTTTTATTCTTGAAGAAAACAAGGTTTCCCTCTAATGGAAAGGTCTTCCTACTGCTTGGTTGTCTGGGACTCTACTCGAGCCGGTTGATATTATTGGTGCCAAAGTTTCTGTGTCAACTTGAGAGACAATTATATTGGTTGAACTACCAAACAAGGTATTCACCTTTTCAGGGCCTATGATGTCTTTAAAGTTAGGATCTCCTAATGGTGGTAAGAAAACAAAGGTTGTATTGTTTGGTTATGTGGAAGGCTCGAGTGGTATTGCATTTTGTTCCACTATTACTGATGCTTCAATTTTTTGTTCTATAGTGCTCCCTGTCTTAGTCTCTTCAGAGACTACTTTATCTCTTTGGGTTGATCTAGATCATGTTTTTCTATATCGGTCTACATAATTTATGAGTGGAACGTTCCTACCCCCAAAAAGGTCAAAAGGAACCTTGGTTGAAATATCTTATTTAGATTTAATGTATCTACCTTTTGGGTCTCTAGGTCTATTCATGAAAGTAAACAAAAACAAAAACAAAAACTACCATTGGGTTTGGGGGAGCCTACAATAGCAGATGCACAGGTTCTTACCTCTCGTCTTAAATTTCCCCTGCCACCAATCTAATGCCAAAGTTTAGAAATGATATAATTCCTAACTATTTCCTACCTTGAAACAAGTCCCTAGCAACAGCGCCAAAAATGATGGGTGTTCTATATGCACTAAAAAACACTTAAAAAACCTCAATTAAATTGTCAATCCAGGGTAAGTAAACTTAGATTTGTAGAACTATATGTGCCAAGGCAGAAAGGCTAGAGGTAGTATAGTCTAACTAAGGAAATGGGCTATTGAAGGGCTAATCTATTTAAGCAAAGACTACTAATGATCAAATCCTACTAAAAACCTTAAACTATTTACCCTAAGTAACCTTTGAACAAAGGATCGATGGATAGTTCTAAGAAGGATAATGAAAACCCTACTTAAAGAAAATTAACTTAGTCATGACAATAAGAAAAAACAAACTATCTACCTAATAAGAAATAATAACAGAAAGCTACTTTTAATTAACCTACTCAAATAAGCAATTGTCCTATGAAAGCAAGTAAATAGACAAGCAACTACTCTATCAAAGCAAAATAGACAAGCAAGCAACTACCCTATTAAAGAAAGACATACAAGCAAGCAACTAACTAATTAACCTATGATAACTTCTACAGCAAGTAAACTAATTAAGATTACTCAATAAGAAACTAATTAAACTAAGAAGCAAGTGAACTCTATTCTTAAATTAAACTTCACAACTACTTCTAATTTGTGAAAGGAAATCTACTAAAAAACATTATGATAATAAAAGGAATTAACAACTAATCTTTAACCTATGATAAGCAAACTATTCCTTAATCTACTAAAGCAAGAAACTATCTATGAAAGCAAGAAAACTCAAACATAGTATTGATGGTTATGTGAATGTCTCCGGTGTCTTATAATATCACGATGGAATTTAAAAATGAAAAATAATTCAAGAGGGATAAACCCGATATTGACTTCGATAGCAAAGTGAAAAGTGTGAATTAGGCAATCCAATAAAAACTTAGCCATTATAGAAACAACATCAACTATCCTGCATATCCATGTGATTATTAATCATGCATTAATCATCAACGGTATAAAGATACTATTCTAGTAAATTCAATTGCATTCTATACTAATTAAGAAAACTCATACTACACTAAAATCAATAATTAACTTCAAATTAAAATTGCAACTTAGATCTAAGAAATAAATTGCATAAAGTAAACTAAACTAGTCCTATTTTAACAATTCAAATTGCAACAGAGGAAATGCTCGTAAAACAGAAATTAAATACTATTTCAGCATATGAAAAGAAAGCAAATGAGCAAATTAAATGACAATTTAAATAAGAAAATCTAAATAACAACTAGATAGACAAACTGGAATTCAAAACTAAAGACTAATAACTATCCATCCACCAAAACCCTGTCAAAGAAATCATGAATTAAAAACTTTGTTTTAAACTCTGTTTTTATCATATATTTCAGCATAAAGAAAACTTAATTTATCATCTAGTTACACACATGGTTAGTATCTAATCTTGCAAGCTTGTTTCCTATCAACTAAAAAATCATTGTATACTAACACAATCCTTCATAATAACCTGCAAAAGAAACTAAAACAATTAAGCTATAAACAACAATTTATACAATAAGAAAGCAAAATGACAAGTCATGTATAAAAAATGAATAAAAAGACAACTACGTTATTCAATTCACAAGAAAACTCATTGGATATTCACCCAGACTACTGGTGGGCCCCCAACAAGTCATGGTTACTCTTCAAAGGTGAATCATGAGCTTCAACAACACGAATTCACCATTAAAATCGAAAACGCGGTCTTTACACAATTTTAGCAAAATGAAAATAGCAAAACAGAGTGAAATTGTCTTTTTCTATCTAACACTCTACTTAACAATTGTCTGACCACTGAGGTGGTATTTATAGTTTTTACAAGCTGAGAGGTCGACCATTGGAAGGGTCGACCCTCTCTAAAAACAACATATTGCATTTAATTCTCTCTAACTATTGGTGGCTTCTAGAAATAAGGCGAGCCAATAATCACCTAGCGTAATAACCCAAATCGAGTTGTCAGAAGTTCAGTAGCTGGAGGCCACGAGCATAAGAAAAACCCATGTCTTTGATTCGCCCATCGTTGCCCGTCGATATGCTAACTGCCAAATCGCCCATGGTTTTTGTGCAGGACGGAGTGTCGAATGGAGTATTGTACTGAGTGTTGGATGGAGTACCGGACGGAGTGTCGGATGCATAAACAAGTTGCGATTTTTCCCTATGACACACAAAACGTGAATTAGTTCCATGGAGTCATAAAAACATAATGAATCATACTCAAAATCATCATAAAACACGAGTTATGCATACCTGGTATGAATCATAGTGATTTGACATAAAAATCTCTTCAAAACTCTTCAAAACAGGAAAACGCATATACATATCGGCCAAAAAGGATCTATTTATCGTCATTAAATTGATCATATCACGAGCCCAACATTTTTTAATACCAAAAGGTAGTTTCCAATAAGTGATCCCCCAAGGGCAGATGAAGGTTTTTTTATGTTGATCAGCCGGTAGGATGTCGATCTGGTTGTATCCAAAAAATCCATCCATGAATGAAAAAATGGCATTGCCGGCGCAATTATCGATAATTTGGTCGATGAAGGCTGTAGGGTAATTATCTTTGGGACAAGACTTATTAACATCCCTATAATCGACACAAACATGAATGGTCCCTTGTTTATTAGCAACTGGAACGATGTTGGAAACCATTCGGTCAAAGGAACAGGATAAATAAAACCAGACTTCAATAGTTTTTCAACTTCTTCCTTTATGGCGGTGGTTTTCTTGGGACGAAACAGGAGAAGTTTTTGTCTTACAGGTTTAACGCCTGGGTAAGTTTTTATCTCATGCACAATGATCGATGGATCGATCCCTGGCATTTCTTCGTAACTCCAAGCGAATATTTTTTATGATAAAAATCGCAACGAGGAATTCGCCCGCAAAGTATTGCTAAAGACTATTATTTATAAGTTAATGATATATATAATACTAGTAGGTGGGACCCCCTTGTAGATTGGAAGATCAGAGATAATCTTGTTATACATTTTATGTTGTTTTTCGATGATGCTTACAGGGCTCTACATGATTGATGATGAAATACTGGTTCTATTTGAGACAAATGGTAGATGGATAATGCATGCTATGTATGGGTTTCGTTACTCTAAATTCTCAATTCCATGTCATGATGGCTTATGTGAACTATTATTACAATGTTGTTGGCACCATGATCTATTACATGTTACACCTGCACAAAACACATGTTAGTCATGAAAAAAGATAAAATAAATATGGAATAAATATAAGGAGAAGAAACTAAAACTATGTTATACTATGCTACACTATATCCAGTTGAAAATTAAAAGGGTTGATGTTAGTCCTAACTAGCAATGTTAGTGGATGTTAGTGGCTATACGATATATTGAGTCATATGAAGGAAAATTTGATATGTGTTATGGTATGTTTGGCAATGGTTAGTGCAATATAGGGTGGCGCACTTGGCAAGTAATGGATGTCAATTTCGATGCATGGATTAATTGATGGTTGGCTAGTGTGTACTAAGTAATTGAATGAGTAGAGGATGGAAGTGAAGTGCATTTACTACACATCACTCCATACCTCTCCCACTGGTCGTCACCCTAACTTGGATATCATTCAATTGTTTTTGTTGTGGTTGAGCTTCAATATTCAAGCGAGGAAGGAACCACTCAACCAAGCTCGCATTTTTAAGGCAATTTGGTTACAAGTATGTTTTTTTCGCCATCCATGACCTCGGTGATGTATTGGTCTTTGTTTTTCTTAAGGCAGGTAACTGTGAACTCTGGTGTTTCTATGGAATGGTTGTTTGTGTGTTATCCATTGCAAATGAAATCTTGGATGGTTGAAGTCACGATTTTATTGATTGTTCTGTGTGGTGGAAGCCATGAAGGCTCTTTGTTGTCGTTATGGTTTTTTTTTGGAGGGTTTCATTTAGTCCAGACTTGTTGGTCATCTCCACATAGTTCTTGTAAACATACCCAGTCATATTTGGTGTTATAGGGTTGTTTTCTTTGATTTTGAACCACCTTGGGTCACTGCATATTGTTTTCACCTGGTTGTGGGCTTGTTTATGCCATTGGTGTCTACGCAGTTGGTTATGATGGCTATTATGCCAAGAGGCTTGCTTTAGGGTTGGTTTCTATTCTGTGGATCTTTTTTTATACCAACATTATTCGGTTGATTGGAAAACTCACAAGGGTTATGACTTGCATGTTCTCAGTGCTATTACGGGCCAATAAAAATCCTCTGCTCCTTTGTTCATAGTCTCTCTTACCTGGGTGAACTATCACCCTGCCTCATAAGCTAATGGATTATGTGGCATGTGTGTCCACCATTTTGTCTTGAAGGGTTCTCACCTGTTGTGGGTGTGGTTGACTCCAGTCTCCCTGTGTTGGTTCCACCGAGCGACCCTTGATTGATCAGAGCTCACCCTTGATTATTCAAAGCCTGATTTTGATAATTGAACCAGTTATTTCCATTCAGGTATATTGTTGATTGTTATGAGTTGATGGAGTAGCGTTGACAGTGGTTGTTTATTGGCTCGTCTCTGTTAATAGCATTGACAATGTTTTTTATTATTGGTATATGGTCATTGCATTATTAGCTCACATGGTTTAATTGTTTGATTTAAGAAATGGAATTGGGCATACAGTCATTGCCTCCTTGTGTTGGATTGTTAACCCAACATTATTTTATGGTTTGATTAAGTCACAGCGATGATTATTGCATTATGCATTGGTATGTGTGTTTCCTACAACATGGTATAAGTTGAAATGATGGTTGTTGTTACTGTGTGTTAAATTGCCCAATCGGAATCATTGCAATTTAAAGGATTGATAGTTGTGACTTGGCTATATGTTGTGTATGTTTATGGATATCGTGCATCGTATCATTTGAATTCACCTTCAAGGATCGACAGGGGTTTTATAACAATATGGTTTCATTGCAATTTAATTGTTAAATTGATTAGAGGAATGGAATCGAGCACGATTTTAAAAGAACTTGTGTCTGTATTTGATTTGAAGAAGTAACTTATGGACAGTGGTTGATGGTTTTAATTTTGAAAATGGTTGAAACAAATGACTGTGTTCATAGGAATTTGTTTTAAATATTAAATGGAAGAAGTGAGAGGAAACAGATTTATTATACCGGTTGTTTGGAAGGCATATTGTTTTGAGTAAGATGGCATTGTGTTAGTTAAAAGTGTTAAGGTTTTTAATGTGAACAGTGAGCAAGTTTAACACACAGTAATGGTTAAATTATACATAGTAATTGTTAATTGATCACAATAATTACTTGGTTAGTGTTGGATCATTTGCATTAAATACATAATTTCTTTAGGGATTACTTAATTGATTTTATGAACAATATCTACTCTTTTCCCCTCCCATTATTTCACTTTTCGCTAATTACAATCCCTTTGCCTTCCCATATCCATTATCCACTCCATGTTACTAAAATTTAATTACAATTAAGAAGAACATTGTATTGTAATAGTTTAAGATCGCAAGGATGGATTACAGTGATATGTTCTTTAGTTTACGTTACAGTTGATTGTTTGTTGTCTATGAGCAGTAACCATGATCTTTTCCCCCTCATTTTAACATTTTTCGTTCAATACAACCCCTCGCATATCCCACAATCTTTTTTCACCCCCTACTCATTGACAACGATTAGGCAATTTGTATGGATTGGATTGCATGAGTCTAATATGTTGTTGAGACAAAATTTATTTCATATTTTAAAAGGAGTTGTCATGTATGGCTGTTACAAAAACTATTTTCTAATCAATTATGCATACAGGAATGAGATTTTTCAGCCAAGGTAGCCATGGAAAAGGTAACCTAGGAAGAATTAATTCGAACAGGGGCCCTAGAAGGCCAAGATTCTCCATACACTTTGATGTTGACTCACAAGAGTTAGGCCAGCTATTTCAAGATGAGTTTTTTAACTGGATTGGTCAAGGAGTGGTCCAACCTAGCCCTAAAAGGCCTCCCTTCCAAGCCCCATAGGTCCCTAGTATCCCCATTGCCCCTCATGTCTCATCACAACTTGAAGTTCCTAAGAAGGATAGATGGAAAGATATTTTCCACTCGGCAGTCTCCCAACATCATGGCTGTCCCAATTTGTCTTTACCTGCTCGCCTATCAATCAAATTGTCCAAGATGCCCCTGTCCACTCACTAGTTTATTCTTCCCATGTGAGTAAAAGGTTGAAAACTGAGGCCCACCATGCCCCTGACAAAGGAAAATCCATTGTTGCCCCTTGTTCACCCTCCAACGGCTCTAATGAATCAGTGTCCTCCCGCATGCATTTGAGGAATGATTGCTCTCATGTGATTAGTGAGATTAGGCCTAAAGGCTCAACACAACCTAAGGAAAATTCAGAGAGATCAAAAGGTGGCAGCAACAGCAAGGGAAAGATTGCATCTCAGAGTGGAAAATATGGATTTTAATTTTTTTATTTATTAATTGTTGAGAATAGTTGACTTCTGATTTTTTTTGGATAGCATGCAATTTTTGGATATATGGGTAATATATTTTCAAAATAATTTCAGATATCATTGAGATAAATTGTCAAATATGAATGTGATGATGGGAGTCACAAGGAGGGATGTTTTTTTTTAATTAACTAGTTGTGTTATGATTGTTAAAATCTAAAGGGAGTCACAAGGGGTCCCACCTACTAGTTATTATTTATTTAAAAACCCTTATTATGATTTATTACTTTTCCCCCTAACTAAAAGTTGGTTAAGTTTCAGTTAACTTAACTAATGAAGTATTTCAACTACTTCAACCAATTCTAATTTGCTTAAAATCAAAACGAAAGGGAGGAACAAGAGGAGAATAGAAGGAGAAGCATACTAAGGTTTTCTCTTTGAGTTTTTGAGATAATTCAGTTTCCATTCATTCCTTAATTCATTAGAAGCCTAATTCTTTTTTATGATAGTAGGGTCCTATTGTAGACAGCAAGATTCAGGGCTGAATTACATCATTCGAACACGTGTTTTTCAAAGGTGTTGATGTATCTTTGATAGTCTGTGTAGACTTGTCTGATTATGAATTAGCTTTCATGACTGACAAAGGCTATTGTGTAGAGTCTAGTGGGAAACAATCTGTGGCAAGATGATCCATCTTTTCAAGTTCAGTTTTTTTTATTTTCTGTCAGAAGTTTTTTTGTATGTTTCATCAGGGACGTCTAAGTTTGACTTTGGTCCAAAACTTCCTCAGGAAATTTTGTAAAGAGAACGATTATTTGATGAATTGGAATGAAATAAAGGATTTCTTTATGTTTGATATGTGTTGATTATTGACTTAGTGTCTTTACTTTTGTCTCTATATTTATTTTAGCATCTGATATGTTCAGAAGATTACATAAAAAATGATTTTTTCAGCAAGATTTCAATTATAAAAAAACAGCCTACCACTTGTAAACAATACTTGTGAATTAGGATATCAGTTTTGATGGCTATAAACATAGGGTGATATTCATGTCTATCTTGCTTTAGCCAAGTAGGATCTGAAAATGGTCGAGTAAGATCATTTCATATATTTTCCTCAACATTTATTTGGCGACTCCACTGGGGAGATCTTCAATATCTCTTTGGTTAATTTTTATGCTTGATTAGCATCAAATACATCTATTTTTATGAAACTGATTCTTTGACTGTTTTATTTTTTAATGACTGATCCTATTGTAAGGCAAACCAATATTGAGCCCGGTCTTCAAGATCAAACCAACATTGCTTTGAATTTGTTCAACACCATTTTAGACACTGCCAATACTTGTGTTGAGTTTAATCATTCATGGGCAGCAATTGAATGAGATATTAGTGCCCAAGAACATTTGGAAGCTAGACGTAGGCAACCTAGAAATCAGCAGTAACCTTCTTGTTCCTTCAGTTTTGGCCTTACCTTCATGTCCTTAGACTCTTGTGTTTCTAGAAGAAGAAGAGGCTTATCACCTTAAATTAATCCTATTGTTGAAATAGGAAGGAGTAACGTTGTGTTATCAACCCAAAAAAGTGCTCTAAGGAGAACCTTATCTGATTCATCCAGTTCATCTTTCTCTCCCTCACCTATCATCCATAAGATGGCATCTAGTGGTGGCTCTGGTGCCATTGGAAGTGCTTCCTCCTCTCTGACTTCAGCGTCGTTAGTGATTGGTATCTTATATAGCCACCATATCCTTGTCCAATATACCACAAATCCCACCAAAGTCATTAAAAAGTATGGGCTTTTTCAGTTTGAAGAAGACACCACAACCACATCATGGCGTGTTTCCTCTCCTCCTAACATAGCACCTGCTACTCGTCCACTTCCTAAGTTCAAGGAGCATCTCCCTAGGTTTTTCGGGAAATACCATTGTCACTAGAAATGAACACCTGGTGGCATTTTCTAATGCTTGTCACAATATAGGAGCTAATGACAATGATACTTGCATGCACTTATTTGTCAATTCCTTGGAAGGAAAGGTTGCGGTGTATTTCTTTGACCTTCCTCCTAAGATTCTGTCTACTTGGGAGGATTTAGTTTATTGGTTCAGATCCACCTATGGGAAATCTAAAAAGCCCAGCTGAGTTGTTACGGAAGTACAATAACATCATCTATAAGGATGGTGAGACCATCAAGTCCTTCAACTTGTGTTTCACTAAGATATACAATCAAATCCCTGAAATCATTCGACCTTAGAACCAAGATGCTTTCATGCATTAATACAATGCATTACCTTTCCCCTATTGTCATAGGCTTGAGGAAAAATCCATTGATAACCTTGGTTCTGCTCTGCATACTTGTCTAGAGTATGAAGAATAGCTTGAAAGAACAGGTCTTCCTTAGGGAGAATTAGTTAAACACATAGACATGTCCACCCTCTTACAGCTAGTACAAGATATGAATAATCGTATCATAGCGTATGAGTGAAAAGGAAATGTCTTCCCTCTCACCCCTAGAGCTTCATCCTCTTCTGCACCCCCCTTTAGAAACCCAATTGAAAATAATTTTCAGCCCAAGGATATCTTGCCTCGAAGTTGGTGTAACTTTTGCGAGGACCACCATGAGGAAGCCACATGTGAGGTAAGGAAGAGTGCCAGAGATAAGATCTTTGGTAAAATACCAGAAACTACCATCGTTGTCCTAGATTTTGCGGAGCCAGAGGATGTCATAATCATCAATACTAGGAACAAATCCTACACTCCCAAAGGCAAATATGATCCTCCCCATAATTCATCTAGCCCAAGCTCATCATCACCAGCTACTACAGTTTAGGTTTATAGTCCACCCTCTTACAGCTAGTACAAGATATGAATAATCGTATCATAGCGTATGAGTGAAAAGGAAATGTCTTCCCTCTCACCCCTATAGCTTCATCCTCTTCTGCACCCCCCTTTAGAAACCCAATTGAAAATAATTTTCAGCCCAAGGATATCTTGCCTTGAAGTTGGTGTAACTTTTGCGAGGACCACCATGAGGAAGCCACATGTGAGGTAAGGAAGAGTGCCAGAGATAAGATCTTTGGTAAAATAACAGAAAATACCATCGTTATCCTAGATTTTGCGGAGCCAGAGGATGTCATAATCATCAATACTAGGAAC
>CBVK0100734287.1:0-10984 GCA_900067695.1 Picea abies
CACGTGGCAGCCCTTGACTGGGCCACGTGGCATCAAACCACCAACCATATCCTGACACGTGTCAAAACATCATTCAAATTCAACTGCCAACCAAACTTTGCCACATCATCGTACGGTCTGTATGGCCTTGCCACGTCAGCCTGTACGGACTATACAGACTGTACAGTCAGCATCAAATTGTTTTTGCCTGTTTGATGTTATGAACATATTGCAATATCTCTGGCTCCCAATGTCCATTTGAGACAAAACGAGTTGTGTTGGGTTCGCAACGACGAGGCCTACGCTCTCGTCCAGTTTGAAGCGATTCCGAGCACTTTGAATTTTTGAACAAAATTTGATCCCCTGATCACCTATGGTTGGGTGACAAGGGTATTGTCAATGGTAAAACGAGCACAATATTTCATATTCTAACACCCCTCTCAAACACGAAGGCCACCACAAGCTTGCATTGAAGTTCTATGGACCCTATCAGATCCTCTAATAGATTAGACAAGGTTCCTACCGATTGGTTCTTCCTACCCACTCCAAGGGCTATCTAGTCTTTCATGTGTCATGTTTGAAGAAGGTCATCGGATCATATTACCGAGTTCGATCTAATTTTCTTGAACTAGATGAAGAATTATTTTGTTTGGCTACAATCGAAAGCAGTACTAACCACCAAAAAGTGCCAACTATGTCAGCACAATGTCCATGAATTCCTGATATAATGGAAGGATATGCAACTTGAAGATGCCTCTAAGTAACCAACAAATATTTTACAACAATCTCCACACCTTTTTCCTTGAGGATAATGTTATTTTTGAAGGGGTATGGCATGTTAGAGTCCTACTCTAACCTCCATACTTTGAAGCACTTAGGATTTATTCAATCAATTTATGAGGCATTATCCTTTGAAGAAATCCCATTAAATAGTTAGCGGGTAGCCACTTGATGTAAAAGAGTTATCATTATTAAATGTAATCCATTGGGTGGTTGGTACTCATTACTAATGGAACCACAAGTAGTCAGGGTTTGCTAGTAAGATCTTTCAACATTTATATTGCAATTTGTTTCAATTTGTAACTTAGTTTGTATCTCTTTTTTAATTAGTTTTGAAGTGTCTTTCCCCCTTCTTCTCTTAGTCCAAAACTTATAAGGTTTAAGGATCTTTTATTTCACTCATATTCTAACTCTATTAATTTATTTATTTTTTCCTCTTTGATGAGTTTGATATCAAGTTCATTTTCTATATCGTTTAGTGCAAATTATTGTTTAACTTATCTTCAAGCTCTTGGATCTTTTATGTCATTATTTGACTTCCTAATTTTTCATCCTCTCCACCCTCATTTTATTGTTTTAATCTTTTGTATCCAATTTCCATTTCTCATATTATTTGCTCTAGAAAGTACAACCTACACTTAAAGGCCATCAATTTATAATTTATTTGTTTTTGGATATTTTCTTCATAGGAAGAGAATTTTCCCTCAAGCATATTTTCTATGTTTGAAAAAAACTTGGCTTCTCTCTCTTTAGTGTGTTTCTCAAGTGATTTAATGATTGATTCCTTATAGTAGGCAAGAGATTTAAAGTCATCTTAGTAGGTCTCACTTGTTTATTTTCAAGATTAGAAACCTTGGGTGAACTATTTGAAGTGGCAAATGTACTACTTATTATTATGAAAACAAAATTGATAATCAATGGACAAATCTGCTCAATACCCATATCTTCTTGCTCAATAGAGGCTAATCTACTCCATGCATGTGTTAAATAGATAGATCCATTTGTTCATAATGTGGGTAGATTTGTGTTCATTGTGTTCAAGAAATAGTGTAGATCTAGTCTGTAATCTGTTAATAGCCTCAAGTGTATATACGATGTTCAATCACCAAAGAAACTAACTTGCTCAAGTATAGATCTAACCTTCAATCACTAAAAACAAGATTTCACATAGTAATAGCCACTCAATAGACAAATCCACTCAATATTATAGATAGACCCACTTGCACTAATAAGTAGATCTATCTAGCCCTATGAATTGGTCTAGGTTTTCACTAGGCCTTGAAGCTCATATTAGATTAATGAACTCTTCCCATCATATGAACAATATGCTTACACAAATCTAGGGTTTTATTGGGCTTTCTAGCTTGTATCAATTATCAAATCCACCTTCAATCAAGATGTCCAATTCTCCTAATAAGAATAGGGCATGTTAAAAACATTTTTATGCATTTTCAATTTCTTTTATATCATAAATTATATTTAGGTGCTCATCTCAAAGTGTTTTGGGTTAGTCCAATGATCAATTTCACTCTCTAGATAATAAGCACTGGTCTTAATTTCAATATTCATTTTGATCAATAAAAGTATGATTGGAGATATCTTTTTAACATCCAAATTTCATAATCTCTAGTCCAACATCTTTTAAACTTATGGTAACTAATGCTTGTAATAGAAATGATAACATGAACCCTACAAAAGTGATAACATGGACCCTGCCCTTAACTTGGTAATTATTTATTACTTATAACTATACTAAAGTGATAACATTGACTCTATCTTTAACTTCACAGTGATAATTATTTATTACTTATAACTATACTAAAGTGATAACATTGACTCTATTTTTAACTTCACAATTATTTTTTATGCTCGGGATATGTGATCATAAAGAACCATTTTTTTATGCTTTAGACTACACATAAAACTAATCAATTTCAATGGAAGGAATGGAATGAGAAATATTAAATTTCATTTCAAAATTATAAATTATTAATATTTTTATATTTAGTGAATTTTATTTCAAATTTTACAAAGTTGTCAAACCCCAAACTTCACTATATTTAATAATTAAATGTTCTAAAAAAACTTGTAAAGTTAACACTTAAGTAAATAAGTAAATTTTGGTTTCTAACTATTATAAAATAATTTTTTTATAATTTAAAATAATCTCAATTATTTTTTTTATTAACTTCTTTCACATATTTTTAAGAATAATTTAATTGAAACCTTAAACTCATCAACTAAATATTATAATGATAATGATTAATGTCCACTAAAATTATTAAAAACTAAACATTTTGTTAATTATAAAAAAAAAAAATAATTAAAAAAAAATATTTTATTTACTAAATCTTACAAAATTGAATTTAAAAATATTCATTTCTAACCTTATATTAAAAACTAAACATTTTATTAATTATAAAATAAATAATAATTTAAAAAAATATTTTCTATACTAAATTTAACAACCCATTATATTAAAAACTAAACATTTTGATTTTATTAATTATAAAATAAATAATAATTAAAAAAAATATTTTCTATACTAAATTTGACAACGTTGGATTTTAAAATATTCGTTTCTTGGATGCTTCCTTATCGAACATGATAAACATGAAGCTAACTCTTCGGCATGTTTAATAGAATACTGCCAACTATTTAACTTGTTTAACAAACTTGCACGCCTTTTTTATCCCCAACTTGCCCACGCGTGGCCACGTTTAAAAAACATGCACGCTTTTTTGTTCGCACCAGAAGTAGAAGTTTAAACAAAGAAGATGTCTCCATGTAATCGCATATATCACAATATTCAAAAATACAATTTAAACAACAAAAATTTTCATTTCATTTAAATTTATATTCCTTAATTCCCATAAATTTAAAAACACCTTTTGAAAATTTTAAAATGCTGACTATTCGTTTATACACTTTGTTTGTTTTACGTAACAAATTCAAATTCGGATTTCACGTGAAATCCAAACTTCGAAGATGTGGTTGATGACTGTGCAAATGATTTTTCTTATTCAAAGAGTCGTGTTTCCTATGCAATACACTTATTTAAGTTACAATATTGGAAAGATAACCTTTGAAAATGCATATTTAATATCAACATAAATGAGCACAAAATTCAAAGCAAGACACTTTACCTTGAAAATGCATATTTAATATCACCATATCAACCTATATCTTGGAACTCAAAATTCAAAGCAAACTCAAGCCCTAGAACGAATTTAATCGGGTATTAACCAAAGGGTTTATCACTTGAAAACGTCGATTCAACTGTACAGGGGCATTACTCAATGGATCAATGAGTTTATTAATTGAAAATGTTGATTGGACTGTATAGGGGCATTGGCCAATGGTGTAATTTGTATAGGGGTATTGTTTAATGGTGTAATTGGAAAAGTTATTGCTAAAATGATTAGTTTAAATGTTTTATGTTTTTATTTTTATTTTTTATTTTTTTTTTGGTGAGTTTGGTTTAAAATTTGGTTATAAATTTAGAAAATTAGTTTGAATAATAGATTTTAGTGGTTCAACATACATATTTCAAGTAGGGTTTTTGAGAGTAATAAATCGATTTATGTATTGGTAAATACGATTTGAATAATGTAAAATTGTGATTTTATCATTAATCAAAAGTTATCTGATTCCAATAATAATCATTGAAAATAAAAAAACATAAAACTTTTAAACTAAGTCTAAAAGTTGGAAAATTTGAAATAACTCTCCTTCCTCTTAAAGTGATTTTTCTAATATTAAGTAAATAAGATATATTTTTCTAATATTAAGTAAATAAGATATTAGATTCATAACTCTCCACCAATCCAACAATGTACCAAAGGTAATCATTTTTTGTTTCGTCTATATAATCTCCCAACCATGTTATCGTACTTTTGATACACTTGTGATCACTTTTGTTGAATCTGTGCAGAGCTTTCAACTTGGTCCCTAACCATGATACACTGTATACATACTACTTTGGCTCCTGTAATACATTAGTAATCACCTTTGTTGAATCTGAGCAGAATTTTGAACTTGGTCCCCAACCATTATACTGTATCCATACTAGTTTGGCACCTACTGATGTAAAATTACATTGTACTGTATCCATACTAGTTTGGCACCTACTGATGTAAAATTACATTTTACTGTATCAATACTAGTTTGCCATTTATTGATGTAAAATTACACCTACTGATGTAAAATTACATTGGCACTTATTGATGTAAAATTGCAGTAATAATAAATAAAATAATTACATTGGCACTTATTGATGTAAAATTACAGTAATAATAAATAAAATAATAGTTTGGCACCTATTTATGTAAAATTACATTGACATCTATTTTGATGTAAAATTACATCAATAATAAATAAAATAATTACATTGGCCCTATTGATGTAAAATTACAGTAATAATGAATAAAATAAAATAAGATATTATTGATGTAAAATTATATTAATAGTAAATAAGTAGTAATAGAGGAGAAAAAAATCCAAGCATGCAATTCTAATTTCATGTGCTGCTCTCTCTTGGGTTAGCATAGAGAGACATAGCATAGAGAGACAGGTACAAGAAACACCAACAAGCACATATAGCCAATATTTACCTCGAAACTTGTACCGGAGAAAATCCACACCCAAATAAATATGCAATTCTAATTTCATGTGCTGCTCTCTCTTGGGTTAGCCTAGAGAGACAGGTACAAGAAAAACCAACAAGCACATATAGCCAATATTTACCTCGAAACTTTTACTCCAGAAAATCCACATCCAAATAGATATCTATTATTTTCTTGTACAAGCCGATCAAACACCAAGCTGTTTAAAGCATTTTAGAATGGCTTCGAATACTTCATTGTAAGATTCTTCATGGTATAGCTGGTTAAACACCAAGCTGTTTAAAGCATTTTATAATAGCTTGGAATACTCCATTGTAAAATTCTTCATGGTATAGGCCTCAAGAGTTGTCAAGAGTTGACCTATTGGCCCGTATAGATCTGGGTGGCTAGTGTAGTCTTGGACTGCATAGTATAGGCCTGATTTGGTCTAGAGAGCCAAACAAGAAGGAGCTCATTGCAGATTACTCTTGTTAAGAGCATAACTCTGAAAGTGTATCATTACCATTGTTTGTCGTTGAAAAATACATTAAGCTTGTTTTGGAGTATGGGTTTTTTTCCCAAAAGGGTTTTCCTCTAGAAATCATCGTGTTATTTAATGGTTTGTTGTTTCTTTCATTGTTCGCCACTGTTCTATTCTAAGTTTCTGCACATTCTTCTATCATGAATTAGAATAAGAAGTGTATTCTGCACATCTGCTTACTTCCTTTCACTCCTTTCACTCTCCGACTGACCAGTATGGAGTGTCCATTACTTCCTTTCACTCCTTTCACTCTCCGACTGACCAGTATGGAGTGTCCACAGATGGAACTCAATCACAACATACATCTGGTGCCTTTGACATAAACACCACAGGCTCATGTAAGAATTGCATTGCTTCCCAATCTAAATTATCAATCTCCTCTATGTTGCAATCTTGAAAATAAACAAGACAGATAAAGACAATCCAACTTAGTCATACATGCTATGTTCCATCCAAATTAAGTCTCTTACTGTACAGTCATTTTGTTGCACAACATTCTCATGCCTGAACCACCTATCAGACACAGATGTTTCATCGACGATTTTGAAATAACACAAAAATACCAGACCCACTGCACTAACCCACCACAATATCCCACCAAACTATCTATATTGGAATAGCTTACCATAAAAAATCACATGCCAAGCAGGAATGCAAACCTTCAAAACTAAATAAACTGGACATTTTGAGCTATGAAGAAAGTTTAATACAATTTCACGGCCAAAAAGACTTTTCTCCGAATTTGAAAGCCCAATCAATCATATTTCAATGTCAAGGTTTACAGGTTATATTCTGACAGTAAAATTAATTATGTTAGATAGCATCTGCAATTTTCTGCAGAGAAGAATAAGTTCCTACAATACCGGTTACAATGCCCAGAATTAAGATTATAAAGATGAGTGACATCTCATGCCTAGATATGCTTGCCCCAAATAGTTTCAAATAGCAGATGGATGGAATGATAATGGAAACTGAACAGCTTAGTGAAGAACCTATAAGAGCCATTAGATAACCAAAAAATGGTAACGCAAGTGCCACAGCTACTGTACTAATAACCAGCAAGGTCCTGATGCCGATGCCCCACAGTACAAGCCAACTATCTGATGAAGGAAGCAACTCTTCCAGAGCCGTGGCCAAAGGAGTAATTGTCAAAGAAAATTTTGCAAAGGGATTTATCAATGTTATATAGATTGCCACTTTCGACGCTACCAGTGTTCCTGGGAGGTTCAATGTTATTTGGGACTCCAATTCATTGCCAAACATCATATATCCCATCACAGCAATGCCCCCATAAATCATTGTACAAACTACAAAGCACAGAATCAGCACCTACCACACATTATCGTCTGGTTGGGTTAGTCGACTATTTCATAGTAACATATACAGAACAACAGTATCTACAAGAGAAAGTTCTCATAGAAGCAGGGTAACGGAAAGACAAGAATTGAAGGCAAGAGGAAATGGAGCTTACCTGAGAAAACTGTCTTCGATCTTTCATTGAACAATAAATGCTGGGAAACACGGCATGGCCACAAAAGCAGAAGGCATACAAACCAATAGCAGTGGGCAATCCACTCAAATTCAACAAGTGCCCCTGTAGGTGAAATCCAACCTCGTCAAATACACCAATCCAAGCCACTGCCAGCACCACAAGGACAGATGCAGCAACACCGCTAGCTGATACATAGGCTAGCAAACTCAGGTTGCGTAACCATACTGTAGGTAAAATAACTAAAGCTGAAAGTAGAATGAATGATTGCTGTGAGTTGATCCTTATCCCTACAAATTCTATGGCCACGTTAGGAAAAAGCTGGGCCAAATTATCCCCCTCCAAAATGAGAAATTCGACAGCCACAGCATAAAGCTCAACATAGAGGAATATTGATACAATGATTCTTCCTTTCTGGCCAAAAGCTGCCTGCCCAATGTCAGGATAGCTGCAAATTTGTGTATTAGTTTCCATACATCGTTTAAGAAGAATCCCCGTGTAGCAACATATAACTGCGAAAATGAATAGAATGCTCAGTCCCAGCCAGCCTCCTTCCGAGAGTGCATAGGGTGTAGACAGAATTCCAACTCCTGAAATAACACAAAATTCCAATCAACCCAAAGAACGAAATAACCTATTAACTATATTGCACAGTAAAACCTCACACATTCACCACAGTCGTGGCTATTTAAGAAATGTCGGAGCACTTGTATAAGAAAACATTAGGTGTTGTATGAGGAATGAATGAGAAATTAGTATATTGTAGATTATTATCCTAATTTATGCAGTATATATCTGTGTATCTGATATTGTTTTACTTTGGGGGTTATTGAAAGATATTCTCCTCTTTCAAAGGATATTACAGCATTGGGTTCAGCACAGAGAAGATTGTGTTTTATAAATTCGAAAAGCAGCCATGTCAAAGCTCTACCGCTTTATAAGAAGGATTGGAGGTCTACTATTACATTTCAAACTGCATTGCTTTGAAAGGGGGATAATGTTAATCTGATATGCAAGTCCACAAACTCCAAAAAAGATCATTATGACAGGTTGGAATGAGGCACTAAATCCAAGCTAGTTATCGCATTTGAGCCTCGCCCTGAATAAAGATCATGATTAGTGTGGTAAGGAATTATCTGATGCATTTTCAAGCAAACAAAATTAAAGAGCATGAGCAGGTGGTGGTTTACATATGCCTTGCAATGCACCTTGTGCATAAAAAGGGGCAATCCCTGTTCAGGTTATGTACATGATTATTAAACAAATATGAAAATGGAATGCATACATTGTTTTTGTGCTTGAAAAACATTAAGAGAAGCTTTCCAAGATCACCATAGTTTTGTTGAGTTGAGAGGTTAGGAAGGTTGGTAGTGTGACAAATATTTTGAAAATGAGATCTAATCTGGGTATAGGTTGGACAATCTAAGAGAAAGTGGTTTTCTCTTAGATTGTCAAACACACCAATGCATTTATAAGTATATGAAGCATCGATTATATATATATATTAATCCACCACAAACACAAACATCAAGGTGGATTAAAATATTTTGTTATAAAATATAGATTATGATGATGATGATTAACGTTCACTAAGATCGAATGGGTTTATCAGACCTTAAGAGGGTAAGTGATTAATTGTGATTCTTTAGAATTTTGTTTTTGTGCTCGAAAAGCATTAAGAGAAGCTTTCCAACATCATCATAGTTTTGTTCAGTTAAGAGGTTATGAAGGTTGGTAGTGTGACAAATATTTTGAAAATGAGATCTAATCCGGGTATAGGCTGGACAATCTAAGAGAAAGTGTTTTTCATCCTCAACCTTCTTAGTGTCACAAAGGTGACACTCTCTTTCATCCCATGGAGTTTTAAGAATTGACCAATGCCTAATTTCACTATGGAGCTCGTGAGAATTTGTTCTTATCTTAGCAATCCTTATTTTTTTTCTTTACACTTGTCAAAACAAATATATAATTTTGATCTTCTAGATTAGGATTGATTACATCCTTATAATACCTTAATTTTCGTTTTTCCTCTAACTCTTTATCACACCAATTTTCTCCTCAAATTTTGATTTGAGAATATTTTTAATAATATCTTTATTCTGCAAAATGGTGTCTTCCATGATTCCCCAATAGTTTAACCAAGACTATATATATATATATAACCTCAGTGTTTTTGGTGGGATCATGCACCTGTACTGGTATTAAAGTTTGACAAGACATGTAAAATACACTAGGAAAAAAACATTAATTAAAACCTCTAGTTCTCTATTGTTACTAGAAACTTCTACTATATCCACTACAAATAGAGAAGAGAATAATATTTTAGGGAAATTAAAAGTTCTAAAAAAAACTCTAATAAATGATGTTTTCCGTATAGTGAAAAAAACATTGAAAGAAACAATAAAACATACACGATTCCAAATCAAAGAACATGACACTTTTAATAAACCAATAATGATAAATAAAATTCAATGACAAACAAATTTGAAAAATATCACTTCCTCGAGCAATGCCTTCAACGTAATAATAAAATATGATAATATGGTTTAGTAATGCCTATAGTTCTTATAAATCTAACTTTAATGGATCTCACTAGTAAACGTGTGTGATTGAACTTACTAAAAGTCGATGTGATAAGAATATCCAATATTATAAATTGTATAACAAGGAAAATAGCTGCAAAGTAACTAGTACTTGTCTCAATGACTAGAATGTGAAGCGAAGAATGTTACATTAAGTAATAAAGTATGGGTTTGACAAATGTTAGCATGGATATGCTTCAATGGTTCTGTGCATTTATTTTTTTAATAAATATGTGGCATTACTGAAAGAAAACCAATGCTACAATTTCGTCTAGACTTTCAAGAATTTACCAATCATATAGTTGGTTGGACAGTGGGTAAATCTTATCTTAAATGAGGTGTTTTTTATAATTTTTAATGTTTATATAACGATTTTTTTTTTTAATGTTTTTCTAATTAAAATAAATCTTGTTATTTTTATTATCTTTAATGATAAGTAAATAAAATAAAACAAATTTTTAATATTTTTCCCATTCATAACTTTTTTTGACCTTTATACACGATAAATAAATATTAAATTGATATAGAATATACCATAAAAGAAGAAGAAACGAAATATAAAGAGTTGTCGAGACTGTTTCACTTTTGATAAGATCCCATATACGGCCTCCTTATATCCTTCATTAAACAATATATTCTTTCGTTCCATTGTTATGACTTCTTTAGTATTTTTACTTCCTTTATGACTTCTTTAGTATTTTTACTTCCTTTAATCCCTTCATTAAACTATATACTTCTGTTCCATTATTATGCTTCTTTAATATTTGTAATAAATTATATTAGAATTGTAAACTTGATCTTAAAAAAAACTTTCACAACAATGAAATTTAACTGGATATTCTTGGAAAATAGAAGTATATACTTCTTGTCTTTCATCGAAGGAAAACGTGAAGGAAAGTCCAGGTAAAGTCACATGTACATGCCTTAGTTTGTTTGCAGAACATAATTCATACACGCATGCCCTTCAAACCATTTACTTTCCTCCCATAATTGAAACTTAGAAAACGAT